>VXAY01007041.1:0-26069 GCA_013399855.1 Oxyruncus cristatus
CCTTATGCTTGTGCTTATGTTTGTGTTTCCTTTTGTGAAGTCGGCCACTTGAAAGGCTCGTCCCTCCAACCTTTGGAGGAGCTAAAGGGGACTGCATGTCTCCAAGGCCCATTCCCACAGGGGTTTGTAGGTGCACTCCGTGTTTTGCTTTGTGTTTGGCAGTGGTGGACATCTTCATATGAGAGCTTGCATGGAACTGGGGTGGGGGCACGGTAGGTCTCATAAATGGGGAAGCTGCTCCAAGCGTGTGAGAAAGGTACAGAGGAGTTGGATACTGACTGTAGTAACCCAGATTCATCATAGGCATTGATGTGTAAGGCATTCCATAGGGTGCATAGTAACTCCCACTGGGAATAGGGTAACTGAACCCTTGTAAAAAAGGCACCTTTGTCATGGTGTCATTGGTTTTGGCAGGTCTACCACGCTTCTTCTTAGACTTCATGTCAGAGGTCCTGCGAAGATAGAGCAATGGGTCATACTGGACATATGGCACAGGGTAGTAGTGATCAAAATTAATCCTGAAGATGCTGGGATATGGATTTTCATGATAAAATGTATAATTTCTATGGGAAATCCTGAACACTTGAAATTTATTGATAAGTTCCTCAAGGTCTGTCAGAAACTGGATGTCATCTCTGTTCTGTAGGTTTTTCCTTTTCCTCTTGTGCTTTGGCTTTTTAATACTCTCATGAGAGAGAAAGTTATCCACAATGAGATGCTTCTGCCGGTGACCATGCCTGTTCTTTGTGCTGGTGTCAGATGGGACAGCCTCTGGATTGTCCAGGGTGCAGAAATCAAAGGAGTATCTCCGGCGGGATTCTGAGCTTTTCTCGGCTTGGTCAGAGGTGCTGTTGTTGTCTGTACCTATCCCACTGTCGCTCGGGATGGTTTCCTCGCTGTGAGACTCGCTCACTGGCGACAGCGTGACTTCTTTCAGAGAACCTATTTCACAGAGGTGGGAAGGTGAATTAGCCATTAGCCTGGGTGGAGACAGCTTCCAAGTTCCACTGTGCATTCCTTTCTGGGTTTTTGTAGGAAGAGCACTGATAGGTTGAAGATTTGGCATAGTTTTTAACTCTGAAAAATTTGTTTCAGTGCTTGCAGGGCTAAGGTTGCCGTTAGTCCCCACTAACTGTGTCGAAAGCGGATGAATAGCTGCTGGTGACGATGCCACAAGTGACTGCAGGTTGGAAGGCACTGCTGGGTTTTCTGGCTGGCTGGAAACAGGCCTTGAGTGCTTGATGGCTGTCTTAGGTTCTTCTGGCTGAGTCTGCAGCTCTGCCCTTGGCTTTCTGCCCCGTTTTTTACCAATGTAGATAGTCCCCCTCTTGCTAACATTGATCTGCTTCCCTAGTCTGGCATCAATGGTGGTTGGTCCAGCACTAGACGGTGGCTGGACTTTTGCTTTCAGAGCTATGCTGCTGGAGCAGGAGGACAAGATCTGATTGAGAATATTCTTCCTCTTGAGGGTTTTCATTTTATTAATGGTTTTGATGGTCTTCTTATCCAAGACCCCAAGCTTCCCGACCTTTTTGTGAAACTTGAGTTCACTGATGGACTTGTCCTCTCCTGGGACCATCTGGGCCAACTTGGCCAGATTCCTTCTCCTCTTCCTTTTCTTTGTTCCTGGAAACTCACGATTGATTGGACTCACTGGGCTGGTGGAGGTTCCCTCATGAATGGTTTCAACAGTGAGCAAAGGCTGTTTCTTTGGTCGTCCTCTTTTTTTCTTGACAGGTGTGATCACAGTAAGACTGTCTGTATTGGTGTACAGAGGGCTGGATGGTGTGATGGGATAGGCTGAGGGAGGCTCCACCATCAGCTTCTCAGACGTTGTCATGGAGGTCTCCCGAAGGATAGATTTAGGTTTGCTGCAGGTCCATCGCCGCTTCGCTGCGTGTTTGGGGTGCTGGACTTCAGATAACTTGCCAGCTGTGGAAAGGTCGGTGGGCAGGAGAGTGGATGTCACTGCTAGAGGTTTTCTGACTCTGGCGGCATTGTTGGGGGAAGCTTTGTCAGTGAACACACTGCTGTCAATAGATACTAAGGGGGACTCGTTTTCTATCACTTTCCCTGGCTTTGTGGCTCGAAGATCTTTTTTACTCGCCTCTGACTGAGAGCTAGTCCTGTTTGCTATTTCACTGCTCATAGTAAGTACAGAAGGCAGGCTTTTCTCCTGGATAGTTTTCTCTACAGAAGATTTTATGGATTGCCTTTTTTTCCTTTTGTGGCCAGATGCATCTGTTGTTGGAGACTTTATTGGGATGGTAATTCGTACATGACTGGTGTCATTTTCACAGCTGCTAGCAGAAATGGGATTCTGCTTTGAGGGTGATGTATCCAACATGCTGTCCATCGAGTAAGACTCCTTTTTCCCTTCCATGCTGTCATGGGATTTGCTGTCAAATGCTTTCTGGGCACTCTTCACCCACTCCATGTCCGTGGTTTGGACGGTCTGACTTATCAAGTCCTTTTTGTTGGACTTCTTCTTTGTACTTCCAGCGGGCTGGTCAGGGGCCTCCAGCTGCACACCTCCCTCTGGATCCCCAAGAGGCAAAAGCCCACTGCAGTCGGAGGCACTGCTCGGCTGGGCGGCCACGCTGATGCCGCTGGGCGACGGGACTGCACTGCAAATACCAAGCTCTTTACTACCGACTGACAGCTGCCCCCACGTGCTGCTGCTGCTGCAGGACTTCTTGGCCTGGGATTTGCCGAAGGGAACTCCTGGCTCTAGAGCAGAGACCTTGGTGGCACTAACTGCTTCCCGGCTGGGTTCTGTGCTGATGAAGCAACTCTGAGAAGCGGATCCGCTATCGGGGCTCGCTGACCAGTCAAGATGGTGCTGGTTGCTACTTTTCTGATGGTGCTTTGATTTTAAGGTGTCACTGGTGAAGTCTTGTTGGAGGCCCGGATCATAGTGCAGAACAGAATGTTTCTGTGGCCTGTCATAAACCTGGAAGGTAGAAGAGAGTAAATAGAAAAAAAAAAAATTAGTTTATCAGTCTGTTCATAACCCCTGCTTGCAGCTCTTTATTTGTGCAGTGAATGACAATTCTTCTTAACCAATGTTCTTGTAAGAGTTAGTAACTTTTATAAAGTGTTCTTATACTTGAGCCAAGTTTGCATTTAGATTCTTGCACAGTAAACAAGTTTTTTTTTGGTTTCTCCACTCTAAAAGCAGTGGAAATATTTCTATAAATACAAAATTGCTAGGGAAACATTTCTATTGATTTTTAATTTGAAACAGAACTAAAATATTCCCTTTCAACGGATGAATGGTGCAACTCAACCTCCTGGTGAGAATTCCTTTTTCCTTAAAAATAATCCCTCACAGAACTTGAGGTTTAACAACAGCAGTTCAGCTCATTATTGTAAACAAGAAAACTGAAAAATTATCTCTGAAGTTGTAACAAACAAGAGGAAAACCCATGGATCCACTTCCCTGTGAAGCCTGATTCTGCAAAGATTTATTTGAATTTCCACGAAGAAGCCATCCCCACAAACTTGCTGCTTAAAATCATATGCATAGCATCAAGTGTGTGAGGCACACTTGGCAGGTTCAAGATTTGCATTAGTTCTTTTCCATTTTAATAATCTGCTATTTGTGATGCTGGTGAGAGATATTTTCAATATGATTTCTAATCTGACAGGAGCTCTTCAACCTGCAGAGGTTACAGCAAGGGCAGAATTAAGCTGAAGACTCTTACAAAGCAAAAGGAAGCCCACTTTTTTTTTTTCTTCGTGGGCCTCCTTCAGCTAAAGAAATTCTGTTTACTGCAGCTGTAACTTTTTGAAAAGTCTTTTAAAAGCAAAAAAAAAAAAAAAGAAATACTTTCTACTTTCTTTAATTGACCTGTTTTGCCCTGTTACATTTAGGAGCTTTTATTTTGTAAAGCTCTGGGTCAAACTGTACAACTGACTTTGTACACCTAGTACTGTACAGAACTGGGTGTACCAAGTACTGACACTGTTCTTAATGTCAAATAAATGATGAGAGACTTAAAATAAATGCGTAGCCAAGGAAAGAATGATAAAAAACCAACTTCTAAGTGTCTCATGTTCCCGCAAACACCCTCTTACTTGTAAGTTTCTATCAGTAGCCTTATGTTAGAGTCCTCTTTGGGGTGTTTGCAGCAGAAATTTTGGGGCAAGGAAGCAGAAGAGTACAAGAGGGCTTTGAGCTGGGAAATGAGGTGTCCCTGGTTCTGAGCAACTTCAGAGAGATTTGAAAAGGACTAAACACCCCCAAGCCCACAGTGACCCCTAAACATACATGTTATTGACAAAATGACATTGAGCTACCTTTCATGTGCATATAAAAATGGACACGTGGCTTTCCTGGAATAGGCAATAACAACGAAGCTGTTCTGGTCCATTGTCTGAGAAGCAATCAGGGACTCTTAAATCCTGTGGATAGTTCAGCTGTCATGCACATGGACCAGGGAAAACAGAGATTTCCAGGAATTGTCGAGTGAGAAAACGAAAGCATGCAGCTGCGGTGGAGCTGCAGATGTCGCGGGCAAGCGACACCCAGTTTCCTCAGCCTGAGAGAAGAGCCGAAAGCATAAACAGCCCTTGGGGAAAGAATCAGTTCCTCCTCCTCCTCCTCCTCCTCCTCACAGTGGCCTCCCACGCATGAGCCATGCAGCACAGAGCGGCCACGACCCACAGTGATGCCCTCCTTTGGAAAAGGGAGCCCACCCAAACCCACATCTTGAGACGAGGCCAGGGAGGGGTTGAAAGGAAACCAGCAGCCCCAGCACTAGGGGTTTTATGGCTTGTTTTTATTTTGGTTATTTTAAACTGATCCCAAAGCTCGTGAGGTCTTCCATGGGAATTCTCCTGCCCGCTAGCCATTAGGCTGGGTGTCCTGTCAGCTGGGCACAAGGAGGTGTGTGGGACATGGCCACCCTCTGGTGAGGTCCCAGGGAGCTGGATGTGGTTGCCCTCCATCCCAGGCTCGTACAAAAAATCATCTTCCTGAGGTACCATGACTTGTAATGTGGAAGAGCCCCAGGATCCACACTAAGGCAGAGCCAGGCTGTTTCTGAACAGATCCCAGCTGATGGCTGCAGCAAAAGCATCTCCTTACACCCACATTATTTCCCAAATGCTGAGCCGCGAAACTAAATGACTAAAAAATCTCATTTANNNTAAATGAAAAAAAAATTTAATTAAAAAAAAAAAAAAAAAAAAAAAAAGATAAGAAAGAGGGTTACAGCAGTGAGTAAAAACACTGACATGCTGGCAACCCCCTGGTCCCTCCATATCTACCACACACACAGGGATCCACAGTTTAAAAGGAGCAATAAACACTGATCTGTATTTTAAGGCAGTTAATAAGGGATCAGAACAGAGAGGCCAGCTATAGATCAGAGATGAACGCTGATATATGGCTTGGCTCCTCCAGCCTCATTTCCTTGGCCTGCACATTATATAGTGATGATGCAACTCCCAACACATCCCTAATGATAGCCCTGTCATTACTCCTGCAGCACAGGACACCACCACATCGATCTTAAAATTCATGAGCGAGATATGCCTATGTCATCAAAGGTGCCAGCTCTGGAGGCATTTAATCACATGGATAAGCACTAAGATTTCAACAGGCCTTCAAAAAATGACCAGTCTGCAGGATCAGGGGACTCCATTTCCTCAGCAGGATGTCAGTACTATATATCTGCTCAGGCACACAACAGTCCGCTGGGCTTCCTCATGAAACTTCTTCCAGCACCGCATTTACTGTTGGCTCTACTTTGCCAGAGACACCCATATCACACAAAAATAATTCTTCTGCAGCCCAGCAGCCACAGATTATTTGGCTCCAGCAGGTTGGATTTCACTGCCTGCAATGGATTTACCTAAAGACACTACTAAATCAGTTGAAATACAGCCCCATGTATTTTATTCCACGTGTACCCATCTAGCTTGCTGTCTGATCCCATTGGTCCTAATGTTTAGGCTTCACTTTTCCCTGCTGGGCAAGCACCATCCCAAGAAGCCAACAAGGCCCAGCTCAGCTAAGCCAAGACTCTGCTGAGCTGACAGAGGATGCCAGAGCTGTCAGGAGGGTGAGGATCTCCAGAAACCTGTATCTTGGTGCCTTTCACACAAATTCATTACTTTATTTGTCAGTAAGTGTGAAATATATTCCAGCTCCATAGGTCTTGGCAAGGGGCTGTTGACTTGAATAGAGTTCCCGTGGCAGCCAGCCGAGACCAGCATCAGGAATAGGGGTTTTTTTCTTGAAAACTGAAAGATTTACCTTTATTTACTTCTTGGTTCATGAGGCCCTAAAAGTGCTTCAAACTTCAGTGCCTGCCTCTGCTTGCGGCTTGGCCTTGCATTAACTGGGATTTTCTTCTGCAGCCAGCTATTCTGCACTGGGAACCTGCTTCTTCTTCTTTTGTGGAAGTAGAAGCGTAAATTAACCCATGAAATTTTACTACACGTCTCTATACTTTTCTCTTGGTATGCAGTTTACTGGAAGTGTTTAGTAGGTTAATAATTGTCTTTCCTTTAAATAAAATAAAATACACACAGAGAAGCTGACAGCTTTCCTAACTGGAAAGAAGCTTGAGCAATGTGATCCAGCACATGCTAAACCTTAGACCAGACAAAACAAAATTTGAATCCTCTTATTAGTAGTATATGATTTGAATGACAAACTCCTGTGCCTACAAGCAGGATACATCCCATACACTGGTGACTAGTGAGCACTGGTCAGAGAGAAGAAGAGGTTTTACACTGTGTGTTTTTACCTGCTTTGCCAGATCTCTAAAACCCTGCACCTGAAGGGGTGATTACTCCCCATAACAGTTTTATTCTGGCATGCAGCCCCGGCAGCTAAAGAGATGAGACTGCATCAGTCCCATGAGGAGCAGCACCCTACTCTGCAAATAGTACCCAGCAGCAGAATCCATCCCCCCAGGGACTCTTTTCATTTAACTACTGGATGTCTCAGTCTGCCTCCCCATTCCCTTGACTGAGCTTCCATCTAAATCCACATGCTGCTTCCAGTCCCAAAGCAAAAAAGTGGGAGAAGATGACAGCAACCTAATCAAGGGCCTAATAAAATACTGCTACTACTGCTACTAATATTAATAATATCAAAATAAGACAGAATAAAACTATTAATAATGACAAAATCTGCAGTTACAGAAACCTATCACCTGGAAAAAAAAAATCTGAGTGCTTAAAGGAATGGTCCCCCCTGCTCCAAACACACCTTTTTGAGGAGGTAACACACATAAAGCTTGTCAAGAATCTCGCTTGCAAATCAAAGTTAATACTACAACGCCCCCTCTTTAAATCATTGCAGATCCATCTGTGTAATGGCTCCTCAAGTGTAATTCCCTATTAAGAGGCTTTATCTGGAGAGATAAGCAGCTGGTTCCCATGTCACTAATTGCTGTCTGCTGTGATTTTAAAACATCTGCACCATTGTGCTCTTCATTTTCATATTCTAATCACCCTGAAACTTGAAAAGGTACATCATTGATTGTTTCTGTGGGTTAATTAGTACACAGTCTCCTTGTAGAGACAATTTAAAGGCAGTCAGAACCTGAATCAGCAAGTTTGTTTTAAAAATTAATAACATCGGGAGCGTCTGTGGGGATTGGCATCCACAGTGACACATCAGAGTGTGCTCTGGGGACATACCATCCTTTGTTATCTTCTTCACAGGCTGGAAATAAAATTGAAAAGGGAAAAAAAAAAAAAAAAAAGGAAAGGCTTTCCTAAACAATGTCACTTAAGATCAGGGTCTTGGGAAGTGCTTGCTCTTATCCCAGGGCCATCTCTGCCTCTCCAGCGAGAACAGGTCTCATCAAAACACCGTATAACACCTCTGTGTGGTCTAGGAACTTGTAAGCCATTTTTGGTAACAATATTGCCATCCAGGAGTTGGCGTCTCATCGGAAATCTATGAGGTAGAGCTGTGATACATGTGGGCATTTGCTCTGCTGGCCACTTGAGCTGGCCAGATGCTGGATCTGCAGGTGTTGTCTCCAAGCCATGCAGAGAAGGATATCAGCTCAGGCACTGTGCTATGGCAGGGGTATTCCACGCAAAGAGAACCTGCCTTCAATCCAGACAGCTCAGAAAAAAGGCTGGCCTAAATTCACACCAGCTCCAATTTAGGCTTATACTTCAAAGTACTCCAGGCAATGCTGGTAACAGAACTTTGGTGCCTAGAAAGAGGTCAGCCTGAGATTTTCCAGACTGAATAAATAAATATCCTGTCACTGCAGTGGGCACCTGTCTTCTGAAAAATCATACCCTGTTCTGGTCTGGAGCTCCTAAAAACTGGAGAATCTCCAAGTGATTTGTTCCTCCTGAAAAAACTCTCCCTTCAGCTTCTGCTTAATAGACATGCATGAACACATGTTACCAGAGAAGAAAACCCTTTGAGAGGAAGAAAAAAAAATGAGATTTCTAGGTCTAACGCATGAATAAATAAATAATCCTGGCTCAGCTCATACTTTTGCTCAAAATTAAGCATTTCCTCTTGTATCCCAGTGGGACAGCTGCAAAATTCTCACTTGAAGGCTCTAATCAGAACTACGGGTTGGAGGTATTTCATGCCTTTTGGTGAGTGCACAGAGCCTTCCCAGGGTAGAATTATTCTGTAAATAAAAGATGCCAAGTGAAGGAGACACCAGATTCTGGCAAAATATAAGTTGTGCCTGATGCCCTAGCGGTTGAACAGTCGTTGGCATGAAGCATGAGGTGCCCACGATCCAGTCAGGGCAGTTCATAATTGCAGGTGTCTGAAATGGACTTAGGAATTTCTTCAGATCCTCAATGACTTTAACCAAGGATGAGGGATACAACCAGCATATTAAACTTGCTGGAACTACAAACAACAGTGATGTCTTCTGAGAAATTCCACTGAATCAAGTTTGAAACAGGTATAGAGGTTTTCAATAAAAGTGAAACAGTAATGGAAGACGCATCAGCACGCACTGACATAAAATTAATTGCTACCGTTCCAAAACAAGGGATTTTACAAAACTTGCCGAATTTATCACCCCCAGAGATTACTCCTTCCACAGCTCTCTGGGTCTTAACTAGCACAAAGCCCAAACAACAACACACTCACAGGAGTGTGGATCGCAGAGTCATAGAAAGTTTTGGGTTGGAGGGGACCTTAAAGATAACCTAGTTCCAACCCCTCGTCTTTCATCTGACATAGAAAGAGAGGCAGGAATAAACACGAAGCTGCCCCTGAGAGCACGACACAGTATGTGGTGGGATCGGGCTGATTAAAAGTCATGCAACACCCCTTTGTGTCCATTCACCAAACAAAAACATCCCAGACACTGGTGCCTGTTTTTCTGACTGTATCAATATGGAGGAACTGAATTTTCATAATGCTTTTCCATTATGACTGTTTTGAGAACACCTTGTCTAAAGCACTCACCCTGAAGGAAAAGATAGAGCAATTCACAAAGACTACACAAGGTAATTCACTCGCGTGGCTGCAGATTATAATTTTTCATGCATTCCTGATGAAGCATCATGGTTTTCTAAACATTTCGGAAATTCCGAAGTTATTCCGAATCCATTTTGCTACCAGCTTTAAACGGGATAATTTGCACACCGTTTCAATATTCTGCAGCGTTTTAGACCTTTTCGTTTTCCACATGCAGGGATTGAGGATTTTATAGAGGCAAAAAACAACATGTTGAATTTACAAAGGTAGGATTTGGCACTGCAGGCTGATCTCCTCCTTGCTTGTGGAATAGATCCATCGCTGCACATATTTTTTTTATCAAATGTTTAAACAACCTTGCTCTTTTCAAGGCTTTGTATTAAGCACTGAGTCTGGGAAAACTCTAAACAATGGGATTTTTCTGTCATCTCCAACAAAGAACCCATCATCACCGACATAACAATGCAGTTTAAATATCGTGTTTAACCATAACACTGTTTGCTGCCTCGTTTTAGGCAGCTGGGAGAGAACAATTGGGCACCAGCTAAGGTGGACTACAATGGGACTCATACAATTTTGCCCATTCAACTTCTGAGATAACCCTGGCTCGGTCCTTGTTTGGCCTCAAGCCCGTGCACGGATTTTCAAGCAAACGTTTCAGACATTGTATCCACAAAGCCAGGGCTTGCAGAGCAAGACGCCTTTGCTAAGCTGTGCTTTCATTTGTTCAAAAGCTTTGCTAATGAACTTAACTGCAGCAGTGGTATTAAGGCTTTATTATTCCTATATAAAATGTGCCTTCATCCCTTCAGAAGTGGTATAATTCCGTGGAGTTCAACCTACTCTCCCCAGAGCGTATTGTGATGATGCACATCCAGGTTTCCATCTCATCCTGCTCTTTCATTTTGCTCTGTAACTTCGAGTTGTAGAGGGCAATGTATGCCTGTACTTGACTCAGCCAAAATCAAACAGCGGGAGGACCCCAAGACAGACTGGGACCCGCAGAAATGTGAGCAGGAAGGGGTATTAATCTCTGAAAGGTTTGTGGTGTTTTCCAGGATGTTAATGCTTCAGTACGTCTCAGATAGCTCAATTGGAAATAAGGATGTGAGCAGCCATGCACTTTAAGTTTCTGCTATAATTTTTAAAAGGCTGCAGTGCTTAATTTGCATTGAAAGGTTTCTTTTATCCTTCATTTAATACAGGAATTGCAGCATTACCCTGAATACTTTTTTTTTTTTTTTTAAGGGATGGGCAAAATATAAATGGCTTTTCCATCATGTCCAGTGATTCTTTCCACTAGAGTTAAATAATTTGATTATAAATTGAGTCCTTAAATGTCAAGGAGATGCTGAATTCACCTGAAAACAGGCATTTAGAGAAGCTCATAAAAGCTGTGAGCTGCATCAGTTAGCTCATCATTCTTTTGGCATGCACTTCATTTAGCAGTTACTGACCACCAGATTAATTCTTCCTCAGCCTTCTGATTGCAGCTAAGGTCTAGTATGAAGTATTGCATGTGCAACAGCATTAGCAAAAAGTCCAAAAATCTGCCAGAACATCTATCTGGCACAGCAGGGTTATAAACCTCACGAAAATTTGTGGGACAGGTCAAATACACATTGCCCTCCACGGTCCTGCATTAAGATCTGAGTCCTGCACCTAGAATTTAGTGGGGGCACCACCTGTGCCTTCAGCAAATTCACCATGAAAAGATGAACTTCAGTGGTCAGCAGCAAAATGTGGGAGGTTCACTACCTTTGGAAAATCTGCCTAAAGAGATCATAGAGGGCGAATTCCTGGCTCCACTTGGTATACACTGAAAAGTCACTGCACTCTGTGCAAAGACAGTGGTATGTACCATCCAGAGACGAGATGTGGTCTGGACTCTGCCCAAAAGCTGTATCAGACTGCAAAGGGGGATTCTTCTTTGTTTTCACCAGTAAAATAATTCTCTTCTGACAGAATGGACTAGGAGCACACCCAGCCTCCCTTGCACAGTGTGCAGTCCTTAGAACAGTCCAAGGAGGCATCCAGTGGAACCTGTCCCATTTGCGAAAGGCTACAGGATGAGTGGGGTTTTAGAAGCCTTATGCTCCAGTTTCCCTGTAACACTTCTCCTTTTTTCATCACGGTGAGCAGACAAAAAGTGATCCCTCTCCCGTTTTCCCTAGAACTGGTAGCACCCCAGGAAGGGATAAGTGGGGAAATATCCTCGCACACATTAAACATGTCAAAGCACGGCAGACATCTCTGTTTCTGGACTAGAACTGATGCTCCTGCGACATGGTTGTTCAGGATTTAAATCTTCAGTCAGGCGATCTGACAGTCATAGAATCATTAAGGAATGACGGAAGGCAGGTTTGAAGAAAGACGCTCTGCACTGCACCAGGACATGTGTTGTGGGAATGCTAATGCCCAGCTGCAAGTCCTCTTTCAAGACCACAGAAGGGGTTATTTTGGGCAGCAGCAAACCCACATGTTGCCCTGACTATATCTGATCGTTCTCCTATAAGAACTAATTTTACCATCCCCTGGATGATTTGGCTCTTCCACGCAGATGTTTCTGCAGGTTGCCCACCACACCTAAGGCCAAGTCTAGCAGGCTAGCAATAAGGTGTTGGAACAACAACAACAACAACAACAAAAACAACAACAATATAGTGACACAAAATGTCTCCCTGGTGATGCTAGGTGAGGCGATGAAGAGTGACACTGCATTTTTGGGACGTTGCTGTGCTTTTTCTGAATGACACCTATCTCTGCTTTGATGTTCATCCCTCATCTCTTCTTCCTCCCCTCGCTCCCCAGCTATGACAAAATCACCTTTAATAATAAACCTCCAGCTCGAATAGCAGGTTTTATTTAGTGTGCTATAAAAACAGTCATTTCTCAGATCATAAAAGGGGCTCAACTGGACTGCATCATTTTGCTGAAGTGAGTTTTCTGGTGGAGCGATTCTCCCTTCTAAATGCCACAGTCCTCCACTATCAGTATTTATGTACCAAAATAAAATGCAACCCTCTGTATTTTATTAAGTGTGAACCTACAGCGGAAATCCATTTGGGAGCTGATCCCAAGATTTTATTGTCCCTTGATTTTTATACTTTCAAGATATTTTCAAAGGTTTTCACAACATCACAAGGCTAACTACAGTTTTATCAAGGTACAACAGCATCACTTTGAGGCCCTGACCAAGTTTAGGTTTGTTTTCTATACACATAAATCAACAGAAGCACAGACCAGAAAAAGAAAGGGCAGGAGCAGTGGTCTAGAAAAGGTGATTGTAAAATACGCCAAGCACAGCTTAGTGCTTGAATGACCTCCCAAACTTCTCTAGCTTCTCACCTAACAAATCAGGTGTAAAATTCAGCCTATGGAGCCCCCAGTCATTCCCCCATGAGGTTGAATACATAGATAAAAGCCTTTAAATACAAATTCAGGCCTGGGATTAGCATCCAGAGCAGAACTGGCATCAGGAGAGCATCCAGGTCAGAAATGGCCTATCCTATACTGAGAATCTGGTCTGGACAAACCCTTAAAGCTCCTGAGCCAGTGCAGAAATCCAATGATTTTTATGCACCCCCCTTAGGAGTGGAGACATTGAGACCAGACAGAGCGGAGGTGTGGTACCACCAGCACTTCAGAGCGTTGCACATCTAATTGCCCTTGTTCTAGCAACTCACTTAAATACATTTCCATGCTCTACACATGTTGATGAAGAAAAACCATTCCAAGACCTTTTATTGCTTCCTCTTAAGTGCTGGCTGCACACTCAAGTTGAGTAAGTCTATAAAAGTACTGGACACTGAGGATACAGTCTCCTGTCCAAGTTTGGCAAAGGGGGTAAATCTCAAACAGCAGCACATGTTTTAGACCTCAAAGTGCATTTGTCCATTGCTAAGGGGGAGAAGGTATGCCTCTTTCTTTTCAAAAAATACTTATTTTGAAGAATTGGCATTGTAAATCTGGCAGCCGGTAAATGTTTCAAAGAGCTAGTCGAGGAGAGAGAGGGAGATTGGTTAAAGCACAGGTGAACCTGGTGTTAAAAGCATCTCAGATACACATAGAAGAGCCTAAAAAAACGGACAAGAGTGCCATAGGACGTCCTTCAGTGCCACGGGAAGTCCTTCAGTTTGGCAGATACACAGGATTTGGAGCTGAAGCTAGGAAAATTGAGATGAGAAACATGGTTTACAGTTTTAATAGGGTGTATAAATAATCATGAGAACAGCTTATCAGCAATGGGTTTTCTAGAACTGGAAGTTTCTTTTAATCAGGGCTGGGTGTTTTTCTAACTGATATGCATCAGTACACGACAGCTATTGGACTTGTAACAGAAACACATTTAGGCAAATCCTCTGGTATGAGTCACGCAGGAGGTTTGACTCAGGGGTTCTTTCTAGCCTTAAATCTGTGACTATACAACCTCTCTATATCCTCCAGTGTTTTGTCCAGCCTGGTGTCAAGCAATTCCAGCAACGTGTCTTCAGCCCCTTCTTCTGGGAGTCTATATCCCAGTGTAATAAATCTCACTCTTCATAGTCTCTTCTCTCTTCCCCTGGAATCATTTCCATTCCGAGACACACCTCAGGGCTGGATTCATCCCAATTCTTCCATGGACCAAAGAGAATATTTCACATTTTTAAACAATTCATTTCATTGCCATGTTCCCTGCTGCTGTAAGGTGGTGTGTCCCACGGGTAAAACAAGAGCTGATTTGTTAGAAAGGGCCCTTCTATCTCGACAAACCCAGTGAGATGTGGTTCCCTCTGGAACGAGGGTGGGCAGCATTGTACCACACGTGGTTCTGCAACTGTGAGTGATGCCAAAATCCACTGGTTCAACAGACTCAGGCTATCAGCATGGCATAGGGAAAGTCACTGTGATTTCTACTGTCAATCCGCTACCCTGGCTGAGCAAGGACTTTCGAGAGGCAAATATATGTGAAATATTCTTCCAGGCTGATTCTGTCCTCACCAGGTAGCTGAGATTTGGCCCTGAGCTTTAGAAGGAGACACAAAGTCTCACCTAATCTGGATCTAAGCCTCACAGGTCTCTGAAACATCACAAAATCAAAACATCCTGGATCTGATGAAATAAAGAACCCTGGAGTCAGTTTTAGGCATTGGATACTTTATTGCACTGCTTCCCCCCCCACACTCCCAGTTTTAAATATAGAAGAACACATTGATTTGGTCTTTTCTGGTTTAAATTTCTCTGCTGTTCTGTATGCTTCATCACAGTCTTAAAACATGAGCCCAAACGCAAAGCTCTGAACAGCTGCAGACCTCTGCCTCAATCCAAACGTCCACCACACCACAGTTGGTGTTCTGGAGGTTGTTTTGAGGGGGGTTTTGGGTGTAGTGGGAGAAAAAAACCAGCAAAAACTAAAGTCTCAAACAACGGCACAAAAAGGTTGCATACATTGAAGTCACTGATGCAAAAACTATTCAGTGACTGCTTCAAACGTACTTAAAAAAAATAAATCTATTGCACTCTAAGGAAAGCATTTATGTATTACTCAATAGCTGTTATGGCTTTTTGTGCGTTTTCCCCCTTTGTTTTGTTTTCCACTAGGCAATACACACAGTTCTCCATAGTCTCCCTTCAGGGATTTCTCTCAAGGATAAGCAGATATCTATTTTTCTGCTACCAGACGGAGCAACCTTCTGAAATCAGTGCAGATTCATCACCCACCCCGCACACGACCTTATCAGCGGTTGCGATGGGTGGCCTCTGTGGAATTCTATGGAAAGGGCAAAGCTGGAAAATGTGCACTTTAAAGTGCCAGGGAATTTAGTTCAGCGTGCAGCACTTGTAATTTCTGCTGCTGCAGACTGCTCAGCCTGTTATGGATATCTGAGAATTCGCTTTTTACCTGATTAGAGGTCATGAGATTTATTACAGTAAATTTTTTTTTGCCTTTTTTTTTTTTTCCTTCTAGAATAGGTAATTTAGGGTGCCAATATCTGCATGCATAATATCTCCAGAGATGAAAAGAGAAGAGAAATAAAGCTTCATGACACTCCTTTCCCCACATGTAACATATTTTGCATTTACTCTTACGAAGGGAATATTTAAAGAGAAGACAGTGCTGTGCTGGGCTTTGGTACAAAAGGTATGGCAAAAAAAAATGACTGACAAGGACTCAGGTGGATGACTGCAGCAGGAAATATTAAAAATTAATTTTTCAGTTTCCTCATCATATATGTTCCCATCTGGTGGCACCTACCAGTAAATATATTCAGAATAGGCAATTGTTTCTGTTGGCTTGTAAGCCGTTCTCCATCAAGAACCATGGATTCACATTTTGTGAAAATACTTCTGTGAGTAAAAACAGCGTGGCAGGGGGGTATAAACCAAAAAAGCAAGCAAATAACAAAGGTTTACTACGTCTCTGCATCTTTCACACAAAGCAAAAATACCTTGTTGGTAACTGAAGTCTATCTTCAGTAAATCTCAAAGCACTTCATGAAAGAAGTAAGAGTCATTATTCTGCACACTACAGATGGAAATACTAAGGCTCAGTGATTTGCTGAATTTGTCTTTCCATATTCCTTGACCAGTGCCAACAGGAGAATTTCGTTTTCCTCACCCTCACTTTTGCTGGAGCCCATGAAGGCTACCATGACCAAGGCCTTCCAAGGCATTTTACAATCTAGATGAACACGACTTCGAATAAATGAATGTCTGGCTGAAGTGCAAACAAACCGATCCTTTGCTATTTGAGTCTGAACGTGCCATCTAAAGTGTCTGCAGGTGACACAGACACAGCTGGAATTCCTGTTTGCCAAAGGACTAACAAAAATATGTGTTTCAGCACAGCAGCACTTTTTCACAGGTGGGACTTGAGGAAGTCTCTGTGCTGCAAACCCTCAAGAGTGGTTTTTTTAAAGACTTTCACCTTGGGGAGGTATTAAAACGGGCTATCCATGCATCTGCTGCTGCAGCACACACAGGCCCTGTGTGGTGCCTATGTCTCTGTGTGTGGTGGTAGGCTTTAATTTTAAAGAAGGGCTTTTAGTCTAATGGAATGAAACTTGGGGAAGATCCCCAGTCCTTCACCCTTGAGGCAATTACACCAGGAAAAGCTGTCCTGTCTATCCACTTCTCACCAAGAAAAGGATGTGGTGGCAGGCAAGAAGTGACCTTGTGTTTCTGCTGCTCAGAGTCCCAGCAACCCACAGAAACTTAAATTAGAACATGTGCAATATAATTAGATTTTCTTCCCTTGCAGTCTTGTCGTGCTTCTCCTGTCTGAAAAGGAGGGGACACTTCAGACAGAGGCTGTTTGCTGATCACCAGGGCTTTGCTTTGAGCGAGATGGGGGAAAAGGCAGGGATTAAAGCAAAGACTTTGTGCTTTCTGCTCCTGCCCTACAGAAACAGTTTTTAGTCAGGAACCACAGAAAATGAATCCTGGATTTGGAGACAAAATAAGAAATCCAGGTCAGGATTCAAATCCAGGTTTCCTCCACGTGCTTGAGTTGTTTGTTATCAAGGGTTGTAGCTTAGAGGGACCTGATCAGGGATGAGATCAGGTTTGGAATGGTCCCTCTTAAATATTGCAGGAATTGACCCTCCAGCCCCACGTGTAGAAAAGCTTGTTGCAGCCCATCAGTTGGAGCAGAGTATTCTCAGAGTGTGGTTCTGGCCACTAAACTCTGGTCAACACCTGATTTAGGATCCTGGTTTCACACTACATCCCACGAGGACTCCGATGATGACATCAGAGCAGGCTAACTCACTCCACTGACTGCACAGGACACCAGGGAAGCTCCTTTAGGTACCTAAACTAGATATCTAAAGGGGGGCAGGGTTAGTATAGCCCAATTTACCTCAGTGTGTTGTCATAAACTTTTAACCCCTTTACTGCTGCTCCATGTCAGACTTGTGAGGGCTGAGTTGTGCCTCTACAAAAGTCTTTGGGAAATATTTCCTGATGAATAAAAGGTACAGAGGCCCAACCTGTTTCTGAAAAAGCCTTTAAGTTTTCCACCCTTTCTCTTTCTCTTTTTTTTTTCTTTTTCTTTTTTTCTTTGGCATAGAGATCCTTGAAGTTAATTGAAAATGCATTTCAATCACAATAAATTGTGATTTGTTAGGGGGTTGCCTAATGTCCTCCCTCCTGCCTGAAGAAGAGAATTTTTACCATCAAGTTATAACTCACCATCAAGTTACTGCACCATAAAGTCTTAATTTGAAAAACTATTCTTTCCTTTTTGAGGCAAACCATGGAAGTGCAGACACCACAGTTTCTCTACCTTTTCTTCATTGTTACTAGGCAAGAAAGTATTTTGAAAATAAAGACAAACTTACTTACAGAATTGGGTTTAAACCCAGTTGTTTGGGTTTTTCTGTAAGTTTACAGAGGTTAACATTTCCTTGCACTCCCTCTGAGAATGCCACCTTATAAAAATGGGCATTTGAAAACAGAGCAAATCTTCTGAGAGGATTCAAACTGGTCATGCTGCTCAGATGATAACACTTCTAGTTTCTTGTTCAAACCTTTATTCACTGTTTTGAGGTTCACTCATCAGTAAAATCTCCAGTTATGGATATTCTGTTAACCACAGGGTAGCACAGCTGACCACAGGAAGAATGCAACTGAATCAACTGCCCATGGAGCAGCACCCTCACCTGCCTCTGGGCATCCTTTGCTGCTGCTTCTTCAGCAGGTTATTTCCCACAAGAGCAGCTCTGGCCCATTTGTGGTCCTTCCAGAGGGGATTCATCCAATCACCACACCTTTAATGAGCAGTGCATTACTCAACCCTCTAAGCCAAGTTTCAGGTGATGACTGTGAGATTATAAAGGCTTTCCTCTGCTGAGATTAAATATGGTTTGAGGTAGGTGTTCTCTCCTGTAGATGTGTTTTCTACTCTTGGTCACTCTTCCCCAGGCTTACAGGCTCAGCAGAGGGGAAAAAAAGTATATAATTATAAAAATAGTAGGGAGAGAGCACTGCATGGTGCCTGACATCAAACCTGGGGAGTAGGAGTCTCCCCACGAGCAGGGTCAGTGGATTTTGACCAGCCAGATGCTGGACCAAGTTTTGGCATCTTTGAGAGCACCAACACACTCTCTTCATTCTTTCAGTCACCAATTTATCCTTCCTGTCACTTCTACCTATTTTACCTGGAGAAAACCCTCAGAACTGTGACAGTAAGCATGGTCTAACTGATCTAGGATTTTAGAAATGATTGTTTTGTTCTTGTATCTGTCACTGACTTCAGCATTCCCTGGTCTTTGAGATGTTCAGGGACAGTCTTCTGGAGTGTGATTATTGGGCAATACTGAGCCACAGATTTGGCAGAGGCTTCTACTAGTATTATGTAAATCATGATTTTAGTAAAGAAGATATTTCAGATGATTTTTTTTTTCCCAATTCTAGAGGGGGCCCTGCTGAAGTGAGGATGTCTGCACAATTTCCTCAAAGGAACACAGTCTGGAAAACATTAAAATGACAAAACTTTGCGTAAAACTCACTAAATTTTGACCAGCTTGGTTTAGCATCTTCTCTGAAGACCCTGCACCATCAGACACGCATGAAAAAAGAACACTTTTCCAATAAAATAAGGGTAGCAGGCCACCGAGTTTAGGCTCCAGGGATCTGATATCCATTCCTATCAGGGTAGCAACCTCAGGACGAGATACCTTTCTCCCACTGGCAGCTTAGGCCAGCAATAGACAAGATGCAAAGGTTACCTGAAGGGTGTGCTTATGCCTACTTGGTTTTTTTCAGGCAAGCAGCAAAAGCTAAAGTGCTTTTTGTTAGTGAACTGAAGAAACAGAGCTAAAATCTTTCCCTTCCTACCACTGTATCCCGACGGGAAAGAAGTAAAGCCTGGCCCTTTCAGGAAAGCGAGGCCTAGTGCAGGAGTTAGCGAGGGAGCCTCAGAGGCACCAGAGCAGCACAAAACGCCTTCTGAAGCACACATGGGTCATAGGTGCCTGCTTAAATTTTCTGCCCACGCTGCGGTAACACGCGCAGCAAACAAAGCCGGGCTGCTCTCTAACAATCTTGCCTCGGAACCAGCGTCAGCTTGGGGAATACAGCTACAGAGCCTTGGTGTAACTCAAACGAAAACATGAAGGTTACTAGGGATACGAGGAGACTCATGGAGCAATTAAATAGCCANCGAGGAGACTCATGGAGCAATTAAATAGCCAACAGACACACACACACCCACACATGCAGCCCTCATTTACTCAAAACCCTGACAGTTGTTTATTGAGAAGTAGGTGTTGACGGTTCACTTGTCTTGGACGGATTTCTCCCGGAATAAACACCAGTGCTTTCAAAGTGCCTGATCCCATTTTCTTGTAAAAGAAAAAGCTTAAAAAAAGGGGGGGAGAAAAAAAAAAAAGAAGAAAAAAAACACCTTTAAAACCCCCACAAATGCTATATACAGAGTGGGTGTCATTACTGCTGTGTGCCGTGGAGAGGGGACTCCATGTATGGGAAAAGATTCAGCTGCAAGAGTGTTTTGGAAAATGAAGAGTTATTTCGCAATAGGCCGTGACATCTCCCTTGGAGAAAACTTGCCCAGATTCTGCAGATTGCTTTGCAGATGGAAAAGGGACAATGTCTGATTGCAATATACTCTCAGAGAAAGTCAAGTTTGACTTGGTCTAGAAACTTTCCCTCCCCAGGAGGCCAAAATTGAGCACTGAAGGCATCTATCCTTCTTTAAGCTAATCTTTATATTCAAGTGCAGGTGCAATCAATAATATCAGTGTAATCTCCATTGTAAAACAGAGCCCATTGAATGCCAAAAGGCTGAGCAAAATTCCCCTTCTCAGTCCCAGCACTGTGCTATCAACAGCTGAAGAGACTTTTCACAACACAAATGGGAGGAAAGGGATGAAATGAAAGGAAATTCAGGCTTAATATTAGAACCTGCTGACAGCAAGATGTATTAAGTCATAGGGCAGCCCACAAATGCAACAGGCAACCCACTTTTTGAACACTTAGGACTTGAAAAATTAATAGAGAATGGAGAAAATGCTACAGGGAGCAACTGTGCAATGATAGGAGACATCGAGGTGAACTATCTACACCTTTCCCATTCTTCCCTTCCATGTTTCAGCAGAAATCCCATAGTTTCTGCCACTTGCAGAATTTTATTGCATGTAGTGAACACAAAGTTACTTTAAAACAGGTCTGAGAAATTTTTGATCATCAAGTTTTTGCCCCTTTTTTGAAGGGGCAAAACCAAAGATGCTGAGCAAGGGTGGTTTTCAGCAACCACACTTTGCTGCTGGACCTGCTCATCAATGTACGTATGAGCCCACATTTACCAGTTTCTAACAGAGCTAAGCACCTTATAAGGATCCCACTCCTAAATTTCCTTGCCTTAGAAATGTAGGCATACTAATCCATGGCATTATCTGTGTTTGTACTATCAAAGCCTGTAGCAAGAATCACAGAGTCACAGAATGGTTTGGGTTGGAAGAGCTCATCTCATTCCTTCCTCATTCTCTCCCCTTCCTCATTCCTCATCTCATTTAAAGCTCATCTCATTCCACTAGACCAGGTTATTCAGAGCCCCATCCAACCTGGCACTGAACACTTTCAAACATGGGGCATCCATGTGATTCTTCTCTCCTCACTCTTTTACTTGACTCCAAGTGCTTTTAAAACCACTCCTATCCCACACATAATTTTTGGGAGATATGCATTAGCAAAACCATCTGAAAATACTTCTTTTGAAGATATAATTAAAAACTCTTGCATGGTAAAACCTAACTTTGGGGTCTGAAATAATTTTGTGGGGTTGCTGCTGGGTTTGCCACACTCCCTGACTTACCAGCCAAAGCAATCAAGCAAATAACCCACCTCACACACATGCTTAAACAGTCCTTACACACTTGCTGTGTGCTTTTTCTCCAGGGGCACTTTAGATGCTGTTTTGTACACAGGGCAGCGTGTGCTTTCAGTGGTGTGAAATAAAAAGGTTAGTGCCATGGAAAAAGTTCCAAACACAGAAAATACTGCTCGAGATGCATAAATAGTTAAACAGGGTGCATTTAAAACATGAGCCATTAAAAACAACCTTTGGAGGGGGGAAGTGGGGGGGGGAGAAACTGTAGGGTGGAAGTTAATCTTTCATAAGGCAAACCTTCAGATGGTTGCTTCTTCACGGGCACTTCACAGTGCTCTGTTTCCTTTTGAACCAAGCATTCATACAAAAAAGCGTTTTGACAATCCCACCAGGATGCTCGTCCTCTGTGTTCAGAGGGAGATTTATAAAGATCACAAGGCAGGATTGTGAATATAATGATCCCAGGGATTAGCCTTTCTTCTAGCTATGGTAGGGCAGTCCTCTGGATCCATCTGAAATCAGAGAGAGGGCTCTTGACTGTGAGCCAGTGTGTGGTTTTCTTCTCATTGCTACTGTCCCTTCCCCACCTACTCTCATGTGCTTGCAATACTTTAAATGCTTAATAGTTTAAAACAGTCATATGTTAGCTATCACCCTCCCTGTCAAGGAAAATGAAGGAATCTCCATTAAGAGCAAGTGAACTGTTGCTCTCCATCAGAGTGGATCTGCTACTGGCAAGTGCTGTTTAAATATTGATAAAGGAGCTTATTTAACCTTCTGGAAAATCAAGCCCAAAGGATAAGGAAAAACTTATTCAGAGGAAAGCTGATTTTGTGATTAAGACACTGGATAGGTATTTAGAAAACCTCTTGTTTCCTCTTACTGTCTTGTACCCTCTTTGACTTTGAGCAAGGAATTTGATCATCACCACCCAAAACACCAGAAGAGATCATCTCCTGCTTCGGCATCTAGAAACGGCTTTAGCCTGTGAGGTGCGAGAAGCAAGACCCATCTCTCACAGTGCCTACCATGACAGGGGCCAGGTTGGGTTCAGGTCTTCTCAGACTGCCTGAATACAGTAGAGACACACATATTTCATTGAATTAACCGCTCTAACCCCTTGCATCCAAGGACTAAAGGAAAGGGCAATAACATCATAAATGTAGGTGAAATAGTATCACTTATATAGGAAGAGAAAACCAGCATGCAGGAGGAACTGTGCACTACCTGTCATTATTGCCCCAAATTTTTATGCATGTGAACTTTTAAGTAATCACATTGCTTTGCAGAACATATATAATAAGTATATATAATAAATGACTTGAAGCCTGTCATAAAAAAAGTACACTTGCAAAGACAAGAACCTGAAAGATCTCGTGATGAGTTTGTGAGCGTGGCCTCATTTCAGTCCATTTCTGCAAACAGATTAATGGTACAGGCTTTAATTACACGGTCACATACTGCTCTTTTCTGCAAGGCCCATGCTTCACCAAGTGCCAGTGAGACATTTTAATTCCTGTAACTTTATAGCACATTAATCATGGGTGATGAGGCCATGAATCAGTTATGCAAGTCATTCCAAATACATACTGATGAAATCTGCAAACCATCACCACCCACCACGCATATTCTGATTATCCACCTGCGTTATGGATGAACTATTCTGGGATTGTTTTAACAGTTCTGAGGATGTTTGCTGTTTTTTCAGCAGAGGGATATCTGACCCACCATTACCGTTCCTCAGCCTCCATGTGGTCACTTGTGAAAGGCCCATTAAGGAAAAAATGTGACAGTGTAACATTTAATGCCTTCAAGTGGTGACCTAGGGCAACATTCTGCACTGAAAAAACCTACCATAGTATCTTTAAACACAAGTTATGTCAAACTACAAATGCAGTTAACCCTTTATGTGGTGTCACTAAGCCACAATCTTTGTGATTAATTTTAAAAGAACAAGCTCTGACACAGTGTAATATGACTCAAAAAAAATCTCCTTTGTACAAGGTAGAATGTTGCTCACTACAATTTTACATCTATGTCTTTACAAACAAGATGGTCAAGATTTGGAAACTTTGTTTTTGCGGGTTTTTTTTTGTTTGGTTGGTTGGTTGGTTGTTTTTTTTTTTTTTTGTTTTGTTTTGGTTTTTTTTTTGTTGTTGTTGTTTTTTGTTTTTTGTTTTTGTTTTTTATACTTGGTATTGCGTAGGTACAAGGAGGGTTTTTTTTTTTAGGAACAGTAGATGAAGTAATAAAGAGGCAAAGACAAGTAGATTTACTGTACTGAATTTCTCTTTGTCATACAAAGACATGTATGCAGGTCGTTCCAGCTATTGGTGTTATCCTTTCTTGCGAGTGGCTTGAAATCCACCACTCACCAAGTCATAAATATTACATTTGGAAAGACCTCTCAGGCCATTCAAGTCACCCTCCTGCAATAGGTACAGTGGTCGCTACTGAACATTCACAAGCATAATTCAATTTTGCCATCAGAAGGATCATTTGGCTCCTAATTACCATGTAAAGAATGCAACAGACCACTAACTCTTCACCACAACACATACATTATTTCTCCATATACTCCAGTATATGGACACATAAATTGTACTTGTCTGTTTAGTTCACTGCTAAAATAGTCCAGCCATGAGTATGTTGTCCAATAAACCCCACAGCTGACAAGGAGTCTCAAGCAAGAACCCCTTCCTGCGTTTTAAAGTCAAATTTCAAAGAGAGAGCTAACAGCAGCTTTTCTTTCAAGAGTACTGTTAAAACAATTTCCTTTCAAAAATTCTGTTGCACTAGGATTTTAGAGAAGGAGGAAATAAGAAACAATGGCTTTGAAGTAATTAATCTCAGAGAAAGAAATTAGATCAGGGTTCATATTTTACAGTGATTTACATCTTGTGCAACCCCATTACATTTAATGGGACTACTGAAGGTCTGTGTCAACAAGGAATGTGACTCTTCAGGCTTAAGTGCTGTGATTCATGGACTGGCTTGCAGTGGTCTCTGTTTTTATGATAAGACTTCATCTCCAAGGACTACTGATAGAGACTTCAGGGTTTTTTTTGTTTTGTGTTTTTTGGTTTTTTTTTGCCGGGGGGGGGTGGTGTTTTGTTTTCCCTTTGTTTGCTTCTTTAGGAATATTCAAGGGGATAAGCCAGTCACATGCCCACATTTCATGTCTTTTGCTGTCACACTTATTCCAAAGGGAGTACCTGGACTCTTGGCAGGTATACTGCCACGTTTGTTGATGGCACACCTCTTTATTATGGATCATATAGAACATAAAGCATTCAGAAGGGAGCAGTACTGCCTGAAAGTGAAAACCATAGGCCAAGGCCAAGAGAGGCAGTATTTTATAAATACATATAGTGATATCCTCCCTCTTCACTTCTATTCGTTGTCTTCCTTTTCCTTTTATCCTACTGAAATAAGCAAAGGTGGGTTTATATTTCTTTTCTTTTTCCTGTAAAGATTTATAATATTAAGTTACTACCATGGATGAACCAGAGTTGTCACACAGCTTTTGATGCTGTTGAAACAACAAATTGCATAAATCCAAAGTACTATTGAATGAAATAGTTTTGGTGCCTTTTGCCATTTCCCAGGAGGGTGGTAATAGTATAATGAATATTTAACATCTCTATTCTATTTTTATTAGAGTTTGCAGCACCTTATAAACTGCAAGGAGCACTTGCTGCTTTGTCCCACATATATATTTTTCCTGGCTTGGAGTGTAAACTGTTAGACACCATTTAGAAACTATTCTGAAAAGGGAAGAATACTTCAGCAAAATCACTTCAGGTTAAATATACGAACAATTCTGCGGGATGTTTTGTAACAGTAATTTCCAAGGAAGACCACAAGCACATTTCCCACCTGAATGAAATGCAACACACAAGCCCCACTGCCACCCAGGAGTTTCCACTGAAAAGGAAGAAAAAATAAATCTATAAAGTCACTTGCGTTTCATGCGGAAACTGATGCATGTAGGAAACAGATAGTTAACTCTCCACCAGTTTATTCTGTAAGGGCAGGTGAATTTACAGCGGAATATTCCAAAGGAAACTACGCTCGAGTCATCCTGGCACAGAAGCATTTTCTATTTGATACTGCCCTGGCAGCTGCTGGAAGCACTGTGTCCTTTCTCTAGGTGCACAGACTATGCAGGAGTGGGCAGAAATCTAATCTGGGAAGCTCTAAATTAAGGCTTGCCTACACTTTGTGCTTAGCCTAGGCTCTTAAATCTGTTTTTGTCCAGCTACGACTATTGTCATGCAAAATCTTATTTCACAGAAGTTAATTTGTATTTTGAACTTGCAATTCCTCACCCATAATGAGATTTAAAGGTTGGACTCAATGATCTCAGAGTTTTTTTTCCAACTTTATGGTTCTGTGATAAGCAGAGAGATACTACCTTTCTAGTGTAGCACCGCAGAAGACTGTGGATATCCCCTCACAAGCGGTACCTGAGCGCTCACTGCCTTTCACAATAGAAGTCAGATACTACAGGCTTGATGGAAAGACTGTTTTTCTCCCCCAAACTGGACACCAGCTCATTAAAATTCAGGCAGAAGAACCCCCAAACCAAACTCAGCATTGGTATGTCCCTTCCCATTTCAAATTACGAGTGCTTGTGATCATGTCACGCCATTTAACCACCACCTTCCTAAGAAACGTGTCGAAAAGATCTTCAAGGCTCAGGTTCAATCTCTTCCCTTCTGACTGGGGGTAGGACCAGAGCCTGCAGCAACTCTGCAGTTTGCTTCACTCGTCCTTTATTAATGGTTTCCCTCTCTCCCC
>VXAY01007041.1:48771-70745 GCA_013399855.1 Oxyruncus cristatus
AAAGGGGTCTTTAAAAAATTTTTTTTTTTTTTTTTTTTTTTGGCTTTCCAACTGGGAAAAAAAAAAGTAGCTGCAAGGTAAATAAAGTGCTAATTTTCAGGGGACTGGAATTTGGGAAGGAGCAGACGTTTTTCAGGTCTCATTCTTAAGCAGAGGTAGTGGCATGCACCTTTAACTTTGGAATGCCAAGCTGTCAGCAAGCAACGCCAACACTGCCTTTATCTCTCCTCTTTTCTATTTATACATTACACAAAGCTATTTTTTCCTGGGTTTAATTGAACATCAAAGGACCAACTGAATGGATCAGTTTGGGTAGCAACACTAGGGAATCCTGCAAAGACAGGTCTAAAATTTCAGTTATTTCCAGAGCTGTATTAGCTAATATGGGGAAAGCCAGTGAAACACACAGTGAGCAAAAGCACCCTGGCTATGCATCTATTATTTTCAAGTTCAAGTTGTACATAGAAAAGATTAAATAACTATTTATTATGTTAACTCCCTCCCTCTAACCCTGTGTTTCCTATCTAAGGAGACACCAATGACAATGATCACTTCAGTTTTTCGGAGAGGTAGTGGCAGATCTTTGAAAACATTCAGGTGCCTCAGAGTCCATGAACACATCCTTAAAAATGGCGTATAGCCTCCTATTCATTCAGGGATGTAAAAAAGGAATGTCCCAGTTCCCTTTAGGCCAAATATGTTTGCCTTGGCAAATATGGATTTTGAAGGAGTGCTCCAGGATTAAGGGAACACAAAAATCACAACATTAAAATTGATTATATTGGACACAGTATCAGACTGAGGGTTTCACCGAGTTGTTAAGTAAATAGAAATGCCTACACCTCTATATTCCCATTGTAACAGAGATGTGAGCACCACAAAGCACTTGAGCTGGCTTAAAACCAGCACGGAGCCTGTCTCTTCCAAGTTTTATGCACAAGAAAGGTAAACAAGCACAGCTCCCGTCTAGATGGAACAGCCTTTTTTGACATGTTGACTTGATTATTTCTGTCTACTTCCCCAAGATTTCCAGCTCATACTGACTTAGCTTCTCTCAGACGAAACCTCAGGCAAAACTGCATCTTGTGTTTCAAGGTCCTTAAAACTCACTTCTTTGTCTGCCTCCATGTCAATTATTGCTTATTTATGAAAGGAAAGGAAAAGCAAAACACACCAACCCAGACTCATGAAATAATGAGTAGACAAGAGTTCCACATTCATAAATAAAACAAGATACTTCCTATAGCTCTTACATAACCTTGTTTTGTTTTAATCTGGCACCATTTTAGTAGGTCTTTTTGTTCTACTACACTTGTGCTACTTTTAAGTAGGAGAGGTGTTTGGCAAGTGAATCTTCAGTGACATCAACTGCAGCTTATATTGACTTTTTTGAAAATATTGAACTAATTCAGAATTACTGAGCTCAACAGCACTTGTGAACATAAACTAAAACAATAGGTGATTGGTACATACTGCATGAGAATTTATTTAATTCTGAACCCAAGAGAAACTGATGGCCAAACCTAGAGGCTCTTACATGCTGTTGGAAAATCTTCTCCCTCCTTGGAATGGACATAAACCACCTCTGGGCTTGATTCCACCACACACACACACACAAGTATAATTTACCATAATAATTTATAGCGGTGCATAAATTTGTAATAAGGCTGGTTTCCTTAAGCTGTTTCTGTTCACTTGCAGGAATGTGACTTTCTGAAAAGCACAGCCATACAAGGAGATGGACACTGGTTTGGGGTGAGCAGAAGAACTGGAAGAAAACTCAGCCTTGGGTCACACAGCTCTGCACGGGGCAGTCCCATGAGGAATGCCTCCAAAGAGCTTGAGAGAACATACCTGTTCGCAGATACAGCAAACTAATTACATGGAACCAAACCTCAGTGGAAATAATAATAATAAGAATTAGAATGTTCCAAACAGTAATCATCTGGGAATCTCAATTAGCCTCACAAACAGTAATTAATTTAGCTTCTTAGCTCTCTGCAAGATAGACAATTACTAATTTTCCCATTATATGGATGGGGATATACACAAGCAGAAATGCCAGTGAGACATTAGCTGGATTTATACAGCACATCTTACTTGTGACCTGTTCTCTACCTTGTGCTTTCACCTGTCACATCAGCTGCTGTTTTCCCTTTCTTTTTTTTGTCCAAAACTATGTTCTGGCAGTTTGGACCAAAGAAGAAATTACTCCAAGGTCTCCTAGGGTTTAACATAACCAAAGTCTTCAGTACTCACCATAAGGGTTGCATTAATTACCCTGTGCTGTGTTAGACAATGTGTCCAGTGGGATCCCACCAGATTTTATTTAGTAACCCAACATTGAAGTTTCCCTAATGAGGCTGATGAAAAATTTGGTTTTATTTCTTTTACTAAATACTGGTACAGCTCAGGAAATAATCTTGTAAAAAAGTCTGATTAAACACCAGGAGAGAGACCTGCCTACCTCTGAACTCAAACACAGGGCAAGAATTGTTGGGGCTCTGAGGGCAGCTCTCCAACACAGTGAGACAATGGATCCTTCCCTAAAATAAACACCAGGCCAGCCTTACCAACAGAGAAGCCTCTAGTTTTATAATCCCTTTGCTATTTTAAATCTCCAGATAAGTTATTATATTGCAGCACATACACAATTAGTGTGCCATGACCCTCTAATACGCTGTGTAAGAATATAGAGGATGGGGAGGAATAAAGAAAAAGGTTAGTGACATTCCAGTCTTGAGTGAACTTGATTTTTCTGTTTCCTGAAAAAGAAAATCTTTGGGTAGCCTCAAAATCTTAAAGAGTATTTAATTTTTTTAGACCTGGAAGGAGGTTGTAGCCAGGTGGGGGTTGGCCTCTTCTCACAGGCAACAAACAGCAGAACAAGAGGAAACGGCCTCAAGCTGCACCAGGGGAGGTTCAGGTTGGGCATCAGGAAAAACTTCTTCTCAGAAAGGGTTGTTAAACATTGGAAGGGGCTGCCCAGAGAGGTGGTGGAGTCACCATCCCTGGAGGTGCTGAAGAAACAACTAGAAGTGAGCTGTGGTTTAGTTGACATGGTGCTGCTCCTTCAAAGCTTGGACTCAATGATCTTGTAGGTCGTTTCAAACCTTAATGATTCTGTGATTCTATTCTATGATTGTTTCAGAGGAGGGTTAACTGAATATGGTATGGACTTATGGACTGATGAGTTATTTGCTGCTCCACAAACATTCACACACAGGCTGTCCTGCAGGTGAGACAGGATGCAGAAAATCTTCTCAGGTTTGTGGCTTGGAAAAATTGTTTTTCATTGTGTCTCAGTTTCCCACTAAGAAAACAAGACCTGCAGCCGCTGTCCATGGCAGCTGTGCTGCAGTGAATACAAAGTGGACCAGAAATTTTGCTACTGGACTGTGTAAGGGGAGATTTCAGCCCACTCATATTTTGGATGACTGCATAAACCTCCAGGTAAC
Source organism: Oxyruncus cristatus (assembly GCA_013399855.1). Lineage (NCBI taxonomy): Eukaryota > Metazoa > Chordata > Aves > Passeriformes > Cotingidae > Oxyruncus > Oxyruncus cristatus. The sequence continues at coordinate 52,230 of VXAY01007041.1, forward strand.
TGGGCATGAGGTCCATCACAGTGACACTGCTAGAAAAAGGAACCATGTCCCATTGTGTTTGTCTCCTAAAGCCAAACTCTTCCTTAATTTTCCCAATTTAGGGTTACTTAACGTTTCCCCTGCTAACTCCCTTTGCCACATTTCTCTGACATGAGCCAGCAGCTTGTCTGCTTTGTGTCTATTTGTGGCTGATATGAACTGTGACACGTCCAGAGGATCTTTTACAACTCCTGGTGACGAGGAGGGCCGTGAGCAGCGAAGTGTGTCACATATTTTTGTCAGCTGCAAAGCTGAAACCGATAGTGGGGCACGAATAGAGCTGATAGCCTCACTTCTAGCTGATACTTCATGTGGCAGATCATGTTTCTGGGGGCTACTTTTCCTGCCCCAGGGATGGCTAGAAACATGTCCTGCTGCATCCTGGTGAAGATGTGCTTACTCTGCTCAGGGCACGTTTAGATTGAATATTAGGAAAGATGTCAGCAAGGCTGGTATGTGCAAAATGCACCATCAGTGGGGTTCCAGAGATGGCAGTAGCTTGCATGGGAGGGTGAAAAGGATGAAAAGACATCACTCACCTTAGAGGTGAAGCCACCTTTCGGCATCTCTTGTAAGAGGACAGAGGAAATGTCATCCCACCCTCCCCAGTCTGGACCTGACTGACAAGGGAAGGGAATTAAACCAGCTTTTAAAATCCCTGGAAAATATTGCATCAGTTTACATTCAAGTTGTCAGTCAGGCAGATGCATTCCTTAAATGCCCATGATTACTGCTCTTCCCCAATTAGCAGGAAAAGAATCACAGCTCTTGTGCAAAGTGGCAGTGGAGACACCCATTAATTTTCATGGACTTGAATATAAACACTAATGAAAAACTCCTGTTAACTTTCCAGGGAGACTCCCTCTGAGTGTGCATGTGTCCTTGTGTGCTTTTGCCATCTGGAGAGATACAAGGTCCCTCTTTCTCTCCCTGAGATGAAAGCAGCCAGCTTCAGAGCCACCATCACCATCAGATCCCAACTGCCTGCTCCTTGAGAAGCTGCTTGGCTTCTTGAGAGGGCTTTTTGTGTTCTAAACTCAGTGGTAGAAGGGAAAGGGAAGGATGATCTTTGCATCCAAAATAGCTGGGAACAAAAGTAGCATCCCCTGTTCCCAAGAAACTCGTCACCCTTTGGTGAAACCCTGCCTTGTCTGGAAGCACAGACAGTGGGAGGACGACTATTCTGGGCTATGAGATGGGCCCAGGGAAAAGAGAAAACACCAGGAAAAATAGAGAGAGAAGCTCTGCAAATGAACAGTCAGCATAAACAAAGCGTATCAGCCCAGGCAAGAGGCCGAAGCATGACTGCACTAAACAAATCGTGGTGGAATCAGCAATTGGCAAAGTAATTGGCGTTATTATTACAGCTGATGGAAAATTTCTGATGCCGCCCATGTTCGCTTTCGAAACGCTACTCAGACATTTAATTGGCCTGGTTCTCATCTAGTTGATTGTTCTTTTTGTCCCTCTGGAGTGTATCAGACCTGTATCTGCAGACAGAGACTTTTGGATATGCTTTCCTGGCTCTGTCCACCAGCTGTGAGACAGGGAATGAAGCTTTGCACAAACTAAGCAAGTCGAGGGAAATGTGGAGAAAAATGGGTCTGACCTGAATTGTTTCAATCTCTGTGTTACCCAGTTCTTTTTAAGTTCAACTCTGGCACTACCAAACAGTCCCGTGCCTGCAGCACCTAGAATACTGAGAGTTAAATTCAGGGATAAAAATTGTGTGTGGTGATGTCAGCAAAGGGTGGCTTTGGTGCTTTAGTCACCATATAGGTAAAATTTCTTTCACTGTCACACACAAATGCTCCTGTAAGCACCCTCTGGCACATTTCTCACAGTATTTCATAGAATCACAAGCTGGTTTGGGATGGAAGGGACCTTCAAGATCATCTCATTCCTGCCCCTCTGCCATGGAGGACACCTCCCACAAGATCAGATTGTTCAGAGAACCATCCACCCCGGCCTTGAACACTGCCAGATAGGGCAATGAAAAGTTAATAATGGCTGAGTGTCCATGCTCAGAAAGCACTGCTCCTTCAGCTTGCTAGACTCTTGCCAAAGTAGCCTCATCCTGTGATTCAAACCAGTTTCCAGAAAACCAACTGTCCCCTGTAAGTCAGTCCTGTAATTTCAGCCAGAGGCATACAAGTCTATCACCAGTGTTTTATAAAAGCCTCTCAAAATCATTAACCTGTAGGGAGTAGCCAGATTCTCAAGGTACATGACGTTGGGCAATGGTGCTTTCCTTTAACTTTCATCAGAAAAAGCAGCTTGGCTTGGTTCTGAGACACAGATTCAGCTCTGGCTTCACGTCCTCTCCACTCCCCAGGTCTAGTCTTGGCCCTATAGAGGATGGCCAAGTCTAGGAACAGCAAGCTCTTTCCCTGGCCAGGGGATGTGCCTGTGGGGTGGGCAAGGCTCTGGAGGAAGAATGTTATTGCCCACTTCCTTCCTCTACTCCTTGAGTCTGTTGAGAGTTGTATGACCACAGGCTGCCCTCATGGGAAATGCCACAGTGGCAGCAGCTCTGGTCGTGTGAAGGGGTGGTTCCTTATTTATCAGGGAGTCATTTCTGAGTTCTTCCTGGAAGCAGTGGGAATATTTCTGAACCCACTTGATTGATTCGTTCCTCAGCTGATTTCACTGGGATACGATCCATTTAGATTTACAGCTCATTTCCAAGGATGAGGGAGACCAGAGAGGCTCATTCATCATATCTTCTGTCATTGCAAATCAAAGGCAGCGCCACCCTGGGAGACTCCCAATGCCAAAGGGAGAGGACATTTGGCAGCGTGACTCCCAGAGATTTCTGGAGCTGCTTGACATCAATCTTCTTGTTTTTCTTGAAAAGAAAAACCCCTTACTGCAAAATGATCTAGCATGTGATGGCAAAGGACAAGTCAGAGGATTTGAAGGGACATGATAGCCCTTCAACAGTGAGTACTGTATGGCTGTACCAAAGCATGGCCCCTCAAAGTCTGCAACACAGCTGAGCAATTTGGGAACACCATGGGTCCCCAGCTCAGAGCCCAGAGGGATGGCTTCAGGACTAAGTCCCTGATCTAGGACTTTCAGAAACAACCCCACCCCCCCAGAACCACAGAGTTGAAGAACAGGACCATTTTAAAAAAAACAAATACTTTTTCACCCCAAAAAACTGGCTAATTATAGGTGACCCAGGGCCAGTCAGCTTTTGCAGGGACTTACAGCATTGCCCTTATGACTCCGGACCTCCCAGGTCACTGCTGCTGCAGCTGCTGGCTGGTGAGTCCTACAGAGACTCAGAATAAGACTGAACTTGCTCTCAAAGCAAATTTGAGACCTGAAGACAAAGAGGAAAGTTCAACACAGAGGAGGTCAGCTCCTCGCTTCTCCATGCCAAGTAAGACTTACAGAAAATCCCACTAGGAAGAGCCAACAGACAATGGCCAGTGACAAAAACAGAAGGAAAACGCAGGTAGCCTCATGTTATTTGCTTTATCTACCAAGCTGAGTATTTTTCTTTCCAGTTACCACTTCTGAAAGCTCGACCCTGGCAGAGAAGAGCAATCCAGTCCCTGAAGAAGCCCATGGGGTGATGTCCACATCCTTCATCCCTGTTTGGCTGCAAGCCTTTGATTCACACCCTCTATGAGGCTGCCCACAAAGGGGTGAATCTTCCTGTTGGAGATGCAGTGCTCTCCTGGGATGGGATTTAGAAGACCAAGGTCTACTCCCAGTGGTGCTGCTCTGTGGCCACCACCAAATCACGTCACCTGGTGTTTTATTCTGTTCCCTGAAACAGGCACAGCGTCTTGCCCTGCTTTCTGGGATGCCGAGATTCATGTGCAAGAAGCATGGCACAAAAAATAAGTTTTGTCACATAAAGCAAATTGAAGCTATACAAGGAAACCAAGGTAAACACCAAGGAAACCAAGTGGGTGCCATTAAAGTCCTGACACTGAATGCTAGAAGTGGCTTAAATTCGCTGCAGTACTCCTGCTGTTCCCTTTTATTATTAAGCAGGGGGGAAATACTGCCTTGTAGATAAACATTGTGAGGTGGTAAATGTCCGGAATTTAATGAAGCCCATTATAACAGATGAAAATGCAGCTTTCATTAGTTTATGAATACCTTATTCATTTTAATTTTTTTTTTTTTTTCATTTTTTTAATCCAGAAAGAATGTTTTCCCTAAGCAAGTGCCAAGTAAGAGAGTAAACATCTTCTGCTCATAGACCTTCATCTCTTCCCCAAGGCTGTCTCTCCTGCAAGGGAAAGGCTCTCATTACACCAGCCTAGTCCACAGTACTCTTGCAAAGCTCTCCCAGTGGGATGCACCCACCCCTAGTAACAGCTGGCCACAGCTGCTGTGCCAATAAGCTCTGCAGAGCCTTTTCCTACTCCTGCCTGCCTCTGCAGAGTTCTTCAGCTGCCATCTTCACCTTTTATTGTCACACACTCTTTGGTCCAAGAACAATAACACATTTGCTTTATGATGTCCCAGTCACAACAGGGATTTTATGGAATACCACAATATTATCTTTCTAACTGTGGCCATGCTGCTGATCAGAGGGGGTCACGTTGGCAGTGAGGGAATCTGTAACATCTTTATTTGTTCACAGGAAGGATGCACCAGGAGTTCAGGTTTCTCTCTCCAGCTTCAGACTCTTGGTGCTTTGATCCTGATCACCTCTGAGAATAAAAGGGGAACTTAGATCCTAAATGTGGTTTGGTCACTGGTGTCTCAGTTAACACCATCCATAAAAGGATCATTTGTTTTGTTACACAACATAAGGCTGAGACCACGGAGTTGAAATAGGAATAGAATGACAAAAAACTGTATCTTTTGAGCTAAAAAGGGCCAATCATCAACAATGTAAATAAATGGGTGACTACTGAGTTTTAGTTAGAGTCTATTCTGTTGCTCATTTGTGAAGAGGGATGGAAAGAAATTGTCTCAAGGCTTCAAAGAGATTTTTTTATTTAATTACACATCATGGTTTTTCAGCACTACACACACCTGCTGACAGTCTGATTGCAAAACAGGACATTCTAGAGGCCACAAGAAAATGGGTGTAGAAAAGAGAATCCTGTTATCAAGTAAAATATCTGAAGACTGTGGTCCGAGTGTGTAGGGTTTCTTTCTCTGACTTCTAAAAGTGGCACATCCTCAAATTCAAACGAGCAGATGGCTGCCAGAAACACTCTGAAACCAGCAAGCTACTTGCCTTGGACACATCGTTCTGGTGTCTTGGCCTCTTGACTCTCTCATTGATTTTTATTCCATTTGGGTTTGATCCAAGGCAATTGGAGAGGATTTTAAAGTCACCAATGACCTCTGAACTTCAATGATAGCATTTTGGGGCATTTTATCTTAAAAGAGGAGATAAGGGCAGAAATGGCCAGTCACTCACCATCCAATGGAAGAAAAAAAAAAGTAATGACATAATTTGTGGTTTCAGTTGAAGTGGCTGAAATGAGCTGCTGAGGCTGTACAGAGAAGAGGTGATACTGCTGGAGGGAGAAATGTTTTGAAGAGTGTGCAAGCATGCCATCACCTCCTTTTGTTGATAGCACACAGCTACAGCTGGTGGCAACTTCAGCTCTACCTCCATGTTCTTGCAAAACCCTGGAAAACTTTGTCTTACCCTTACCTTACGCTCCCGCTTGAGTGTCTGAATTTTTTTTTTTCTTACCTCTGAAAGGCTGTAGAAAATGTAATCTTTGATATGAAATCGGGTCTTATGAATTGCCAGTAGATAAAGAGCCTTGCATTCATTTTCCCTGCAACTCTTACTGCTGTGAGCACTTCAATCCTGACCTTGATGCCTCCCAGTAAGAGATAATACAAATCTCATTCCTCACATAGACTTCCCCAGATGTTGTCTTGAGCTTCATCCTGCAGGTTCTAAATGGCTTTCCACGCAGGAGACAAGCTGAAGCTCTCTGATGAAGGATAAGGCTGATAAATTTGCTCCTTGGGAGCAAGGGGATGATGTGGGAAAAGGTCACCCAGAAGACAGAACCAAACTGGTAGCACAGCAGGTCATGGTGACACTGAATCGGGATGGGGCCACCTTCCCCGAGTAGGGGAGCAAGGCACTGCAGAAGGTACCATTTCTCCTGGTGGCAACTTCCTAAAACACGTGCAAGGAAAGACTTTTTTCCTCCCTCACTTTGTCAGGGCCTCACATGGACTCCTCCCAGCCGTCTGAGGCTCCTGCTTTTATGCTTCCATTATTGTCCTGCACCTTTACCCAGCCATGGTGGCATGGTGTGGCCATTCCCCCTCAAATGTCCACTTCTCCTCACCAAGGTTATGCTCTGCTCATATCCAGGTTACTTTCTTCCCATCACTCTTATTGAACTAGAGGCACTTACTAAAGAAATGAGAACATCATATAGTGCAGCTTCTACTCGAACATAACAGAGCAGAACTATAGTATTCCATTATGAAGAGTTCTGTGGCAACTAATTTTGGTGGCACATAGATAAAACACTCATTTAATTTCTCTGGATCCAGTAAAATCTGAAAAGAGCTATAGGAAATCACGCCTGTACCTTAGCTAATGAAATTCTGGGCTGCTTCTGGGAAGACAGACAATTGTTAAAACCAATCTGCCAAACTTTCATTCACAGTTTCATTGCAAAGTCATTACAGATATGACAAAGGCCGCCAAACTCACAGAGGTGTGTGTGAGTGCACATGTGCCAATGGGGAGCACCACATTTTCATACTCCCAAGGCAACCTGGCAGCCTGGAGGGGACAGGAGAACAAGGAACAGATGCTCTTGATGCTGCCAGCAATACTCAGTGTTGCAGAACCTTTTTTTTTCCAATTGAGAACTTGAGCCTGCAGTTCCCTCTGCAAGCAAACCACTAACGATGCTGGAGAAGGCTGCCAGAGGCCTCAAGCCATCCAGCCATAGCCCATCTCACTTTTCCCACATAACAGAAAGGTTTGGGTTGGAAGGGACCTTAAAGATCATTTAGTCCAGCCACCCTGCCATGGGCAGGGACACCTTCCAATAGACCAGGTTGCTCCAAGCTCCACCAAACCTGGACTTGAAAATTTCCAGGGATGAGGCAGCCACAGCTTCTCTGGGCAACCTGTGCCAGGGCCTCACCACCCTCACAGGAAAGAATTTCTTCCCGGTGTCCAACGTAACCTGGCCCTCTGCCAGTTTGGAGCCATTCCCCCTGTCCCTCCATCCCTTGTCCAAAGTCCCTCTCCAGCTCTCCTGGAGTCCCTTTATGCACTGGAAGGAACTCTGAGCTTTTCCCAGAGCCTTCTCTTCCCCAGGCTGAGCAACCCCAGTCCTCTCAGCCTGTCTGCATAGGAGAAGCCCTCCAGCCCTCTCAGCATCACTGTGGCACACCAGGGCACTGATTATTTTGTCCAGCCAGGCTGTGCTGCACCCTTCAAAATGGGTACTGGAGCTGATATTGATTCATTTTACTGGTGTTCTTTGCAGCTGGTTTGCTGCACCCAGAAACCACACAGGGCTGAAATGAAACTATAGCACCCTAACTGCAGGTCACCTGTGCCCAGATACTCTAATGTTTGTGCTCATTATGATATAGGGAAGGAGGGTGTGCAGGAAACATTGTTCCCTGGGAAACGGTGATATTTACTCTGCAAGGAAAAGGCAGGGTGCAGGCAAGTAATGCCTGCAAAGTTTGATGCCTTGATTTCTGCTGTGTAGATCAATATTAACAGTAATATTGTATTTCCAGGGCATACTCAGCTGGCAGAGCTATTGATTATTTGGTATGTAGCAGTTCATTTATACTTGAGAGCAAACTGGGACACTGAAACAATAAATGTGCAGCTGATAACAAGCAACACAGGACATTGAGTTTCAGTGACACAACTGGGATATCACTTCCTTTGTCTAAAATGACATCTTTAACATGTCAGAAATATAATTTAGTTGACTTACTGAAATACCTGGAGAAAATACCTTCTTTTCTAAAACCTGCATGTTAAGGACATGTTTCCCAGTATGTGCCAAATCCAATCAATAATTTCACGCCCACTGTGACCAAACACTTGAGGTACTCTTCAAGGGAAAATGTTTTGTTTGGTATGTTCAAACAAGTATTATATCAGATCACCTTGTGCATGAGCAGAATTCAATGAAAGAAAAGATAGTGAAACAGTGGTTACATTACACTTTGGTTGCAGTGGTTCAGCCAAACTTATTTTTTTCAATGAGGTGTTTAATTCAGCGCGAGAAAAAGTAGATACCCATATCTATATATATATAAGTATATTAGTGTATTCGAATAGGGTGGACTGAAAATAAAGCCTTCTATATCAAGCAGAGGGTTTACTTATATTTGAAAGACATAATGCTGTATACTTCCATGAGCTGCTTTATTATGTGTAAGTCTACAATTGTCTCCTATGGACACATTTAACTATCAACAACCAAACCAATAAAAAGAAATTATAAAGGGCACCAAGCTTATGAATGGAACTCTTTGACAAGGAACCTCCCTACAGTGAAGGAGAAAGAAATGCTTTCTATGAAGAAAAATAATGGGTGGCACTTGCTGTTGCAGGAAAGAACACCTCAGTGACTTAGTAATCTTTTTACTTGAGCTTGAAGAGGCTGGAGAGGTGACTAGTAAATATGCAGGAAATTTACCTGTACTATACATTGCCTTTTTGGGGATAATATAGCCTTTTCACTGCTATCAGCATGTTGAACCCTGCAGGCTTAGCTGCCTTACCGACTGTTTACGATTTGGAGAGGTCAGGACCATGGGAGGATGAATCTGCTTCTGATGGTGGCTCCCCTTTCCCACTGCTGACAAATGGAGTTTAGAATGAAGGAGTACAGTTTCTCAGTTGTGCCTGAGCCTCTTCAGCCACTAGTAAACTAAATCTGCCCAGAAATATTTCCAGGCATTGAGGCCAATTGGCACAGAGCGTTTTGTACCTCTGCTCCTGACCGTGTCTAACTTCCCTAATGCAGCAGCTAAATGCAAGCAGCTCACTGGGATGAACCCTGAGCCATGCTTAAGAATGATTTAGGAGCTTGCTAGTTGTCATGGACCAAATGAGTGCTGAGGACTGGTCCAGTACTTTGAGTATAACCAGTCACAGTCCCGTGAACATTCCCAAACACTGTTTAACTTGCTTATGGCAGATGCAGCCTAAGACATTGATATGACATATGTCCTTCTTGCACTTTTGCTGCTAAAGATCACTTCTTTCCAGCCTGGAGAAGGGAATTGTATGGCTCTAAATTTGGTTACAACAACAATCCTTTTGCTGGTTCGTGAAATCACTCTGACTCAACAAGAAACTAGTTCACTGCTGTCTGAAATCTAAGAATATTTGCAAGGAACCAGATGTTGTGTGTTTAAAATGAAAAAAAATGTTATGCACGGACAGATTAACTTGACAAACAAATCACTGTTCTCCTTATCCCACTGCACACCACTGTTGTCTGCCTGATACTTCATCTTCAGTGTCTGCAACTTCAAGCTGCGCACCCCCCAAAAATCATCCCACCTCAGGTACTTGCCATGTGCTCTAACCACACTACACTGGCATGCTCAGTTTGTCTGGGACAGTTTACTTTCTTCACAGTGGCTGGTATGGGGCTGTGCTTTGGATTCTTGCTGAATATGGGGATGACAATACAGAGATGTTTTTGTTGTTGCTGAGCAGGGCTCACACAGAGGCAAGGCCTTTCCTGTTTTTCCTACTGCCACACTGGTGAGGAAGTTTGGGGTGTATGGGAGGCTGGGAGGAGGCACAGGTGGGACAGGTGACCAAAACTGACCGAAGGGATATTCCAGACCATATGAAAATACATGAAGTGGGGAGAAGAAGGAGAATGGGGGATGTTTGGAGTGATGGCGAGTAACCTTTACATGTAATGTGGAACTGCTCTCCTGGGGGTGGCTGAACACCTGCCTGCCCATGGGAAGCAGTGAATTAATTCTTTGTTTTGCTTTTCTTGTGTACACAGCATTTGCTTTCCTTATCAAACTGTCTTCATCTCAGCCTATGAGTTTCCTCACTTTTACCCTTCTGNATACATGAAGTGGGGAGAAGAAGGAGAATGGGGGATGTTTGGAGTGATGGCGAGTAACCTTTACATGTGATGTGGAACTGCTCTCCTGGGGGTGGCTGAACACCTGCCTGCCCATGGGAAGCAGTGAATTAATTCTTTGTTTTGCTTTTCTTGTGTACACAGCATTTGCTTTCCTTATCAAACTGTCTTCATCTCAGCCTATGAGTTTCCTCACTTTTACCCTTCTGATTCTCTCCCAGATCCCAGTGGTGGGGGAGTGAGTGAGAGGCTGTGTGGGGCTTGGCTGCTGGTTGGGGTTAAACCATAACAACCGGGATACCTCTAGATGCCCTATAAGACTTCTGCGCTGACCTGCCAAAGGCAAAGCAAGTCTCCTTTCATGGGTTTCTCTGAGCTGCAATAACCTGAATGAAAGCTCTTTCCTTTGAGAACACTTGATTATATCAGGGCAGGAGCCATTGGCAGAAGGTAGAGCACGATGAGTGCAACCTCAAATCAAGAAGGAAGACCTTAGCATGGTGTCACCCAAATCTGGGCACTCTCCTACATCCAACAGGGATTAGAAGGCAGAGGAGGGAGGCAGGGGAAACTTTCTGTGCCTACACTCTCTTCATCACATACACCACAAAGCCTTCTTGGTGAAAAGGTTTTAAAGCTGCCTTCAGAAGCTCTTACTTTGATATGGGAGCTGTTCAGAGGAACACATCCCTTTGAATGGTTTAGATAATGACACTTCCAACACTCAGCCTTGAGCATCACCTGTGCAGCAACAGACTCATGGGTTTGCAGAAGGAGCTTGGGAGGGAGCTCCTTATCATAGTCAGCTGCTTGTATTTCAGCAATGGTACTTTCCTAGTGGCACCAAGGCTGCCATCCACCTTTAGCAGTGCCTGCTTTCCCAAGGAAAAGATGGAAAGATGGTGGAGACTTGTGTCAACCAGCTGGTGTCACCTCCCAGCTCCCAGTTAGACAACCCTGTTGTCTGCCTGGCCCTGGCAGCAGACACTGAAAGCACCATGTGGGCTCATAGCCTTGATGTCTCGTGGTGGCTCCCTGACTCAGGAAGCTACAATGCCAGGAGGATGGTGGATGACTTAATGCCAGCAGAATCTAATACCTTGTGATCCTATGATCTAGTGCAAAAGGCAGGAGGAGTGGGAAGCCCAGCAGGCACCTGATTGAAGAGGCTGGGGAAGGTAAGAGGAGACAGTGTCCTGCTGTGCACTTCTTCCACCTCCATAACCTTCTCATTTTCAAAGGGTTTCCATAGGGCTGTGGTAGCTATTGTTCTCCAGACCTGGTGCATCAGCATCCCCACTCCACTGGCAGCAGTTTGTGATTCACACACTGCCAGCCCTTCTCCTTCTTCATGTCAGTAAAATGTGCAGCTTGTTTGGCTTCAAGAGGAAGCAAAATGTGTGCAACTTAGACACCCCTGTTCTAACCATGTACAGGGTGATCATGCTGCATACTCTACAACCAGCACGGGCTGCCTGGGCATGTGATCATGCTCAGACAGACCCAGATGCATGCACACTGAATTCCACAAAACACGTGCCTCTTCTTCCTTCCTTCCTTCCAAAACTGACCACAGCAGCCTGGTCAAACTTTGGCACAACTGTTATTGGTGTGCAGAGTCAGTGGTAAATGAAAAATTCTTTACGTTCAGTTTTCAAGGAGGTTGAAGATTTGTCTTGGCCATTAAGATAAAAAGGAGGCTAATTCAAAACTACAGCAAAGTTTAAGCAGTAATTCTGCACAAGCAGGCAGGTAACATCAATGTAAAAGTCATTCCTATTTTTTTCTGCTTGGCTCTGTAGAAAGAGAAATACTGTTGGGTCTGTGCATTTTTTGAAACCTGCATTATTTTTTTTCCTAAAAGGGGCTGAAATAGGTTTAAGCATTAGTGTTATTATCTCTAAAATGACAGAGACATTTCCATATGAGTTTCCATTCACAGATATCCATATTCACCATGTGCACACCTTTGATTCCGGGACTGCAGGTCCCCTGTGGTCCAAGGACTCAAGGTTCATTTTGTGTAGCTCTTTCTGCCAAAATGGGGTTATTACTATTAGGAAATAATGCAAGGTCACCCACAGGCTTGACAGGAAAAGGAGGGTAGGAGAATATTAGAGAGAAACTGTAAGCTGTAACATCCAGCTGCAGTTGGCAAACCTGAGTGCATTTGGAGTGCCTGCACCAGTATTTCACTCCCCTGTTTCCAATTGATTGCCCTGGCCTAGTGATTAACCACCTGAACACACCCAAGAAGGATATTCACAGAAGGATCTCATGATAAAAAGGCTATTCCTGGCCCTCTTTCCATCACATCATAATCTGTCCACTAATATGGCTTGAGATCTCAGCTGATCAAAAGGTCATAAGATGCTACTGCTAAGTATCACTCTGTCTCTGCTCAGCCAACGGCATTTTTACTCCATTCTGCAGTCAGAGGAATGCAATAGCAAAACCTTCAAATCTGTTTGTATAATAAATGAAGTCTTCTCTATATGGCATTTATCATCCTTCAGGGAATGACACCTGATAAATAAATCTCTAGTTCCCGGTGAATTTAAATAAAACAAAGGCAAATCATATCACTGCACACTGTAAATATGAAACTGCAGAGACCATTAGGGTCCCCAATCTCTCACCATCTCCTTTGCTGCAAAGGCTATGAAGTGCTGATCGCCTTCAGATTCTGCCAAAATCAAGGGAGCCCAAATATCTGAGTACATTACAAAGAGCATGGTGATAACACAGGAGGGACTAAAAGATACATCACTTATTTAGTCTAATGAAACAGTAAATTTAATTTTTTTCATGGTAGTAAACCCCAAAAAACTAATAAAGGGGTTTATTAGCATATCAATAGGAATAAGAGAGTGAAGGCGGGTGGAGGGGAACCCAATAAATGGGGCAATGTGTTTCCCAGGGAGTAACACTAGGGGGGACAATTTTCAAACATCCTGGGATGAATAAACACTAAACCACCACTCTGTCCGGCTGGCCGCCGCTGTACTGTGGTGTACCAGTGGCTACTGGTCCATATTATGCCATCCATGGCCTCCAGCACCAACTGGAGACACTTCTCGGGCCATCCTACTTCCAAACCATTCAACCCGGGCAGAGATTGCTGCCCAAAACAGCAGGGAGAGAGGGAACCACTGCCAAGAACCACCTGCTACCTGAAACCCGTGTCTAGCGGGTCTGCAGAGGCAGCTCCTGTGGGCACTACCATTGGAAAATGCACTGCTTTGTGTCCCCAGCACACCTGAAGTGTTGTCACGAACAAATTAAGCCCCTCAGCCTTTCCCAGACAATCCTCCCACTCCTTGGCTTTCCAGACCTCCATACCTGGACCAACAGACAGTTTCTCTAACTGCAACTGGCAGTCATTTTGCTCCTCTCCATGCTTTCAAAGCTGAGAGCCATCAAAGATTAGCAGGAAAAAATCATGACTATTTTTCCCTAAGAAGCAGCACTGGTAATAGGCTTCAGAAAAAATCCTCCTAAATGCAAGTGATAAGCGTAGACTGTGTGAAGGCTGACAGGTCTGATTACAATTATCACTGCGAGGGGACTAGCACTAACCTCCCTTCTGGAAGGCAATGACAACTCCTGGAAGGGAACATGCAAGTGAATTATCATAAACAAAATCATTCCGAGTAGAGTTGTCTTTCACTGGGAAACTAAATAAGATCCAGATTTGCGGATGAAAAAAACCAAAACAAACCAAACCTTGAACATACATTAAAGTTTATCCCGATAGAAAATGGCACTTAATCATACACTGAAGTTCTGCTGACTTCAGGACGATGGGAGTAAAAGGATCAAGAGGACCACATGAAGCATGGGTGGAGTCATGTACGCAAGAAGGGTCTGGAAATAAAGGATATATTCTGAAACTATACCTAAAGAACATATTCTGCACCCTAACATGAACAAGGAGTCCCAGGGAGGATGTTGGTCCAGACTGAGGTAAATATTCAAAACTAAGACAAAACTCAGGCAGCCTTGCACCAGCTTTTCCCCGATCCTCACATCCTAGCAGGAAGAAACCCAGACAGAAGCAATACAGAGCTCTTCAAATTGCTTCTATTCCTAAAATTGTATCTACATTAACTGAAATACCACAGCATCAGCTTTCAGCAGGGTTGTGAAGTAGAGAGGATAGGTAATATTCCTTCAAGATCATCCTGCCCTGACCTCTGCGCTTTCTCTGACAGCATTGCATTTTTCCTAGTTTGCAGGTTGTTTTGGCATTTCTCATTTCGTTTCCATTGGAAACTTGGAGATAGACAACCTTGGTCAATCTGGAATAAAAGTAGCACTACAAAAAGTTTTTTCTGTCTGAACACAAGGCAAGAGATATTGTCTTCTTAATAGCGGGCTATAACTGCAGAGGAGATGAAGAGAAGAGCCTCAGAGTCAAAGGCAGTTCTAAGAGTTTCATTCTCATTATATCTCAATGGAGTGAAGCAAATAAATTGTGCAAGGAGACATATGGAAACTCACTACGCCAATGGCCTATTTAAGGCTCTTACTTCCTAATTAGGTCCTGGTGTCAGGAGGTTGGTAACAATTATTCACACATAGATCATTTGGATACAATACAAACTGTTCTAAAATCCAAACCATCATAATGGCATGCATTAAAAGGAAACCTTATTCAGCTTGATCTTTTTAGACTCCTTTGCTTAAGGCTTGGACTATCAGTTTCTGTGCTATGCATACTTACATTTTGTGTCTAACACTGCAAAAATGCGTTTGGAAGGGGAAAATGATTAAACAAAAAGCATCGGGGTCATAATCCTTTGTTCTTACCTTGTTCACAGATTTCGTCACTGGACTCTGCACAGGGAACCCACACTCTCTTCCCAGATTCTTCATCTGACTCTGTGGTGTTTCCCATAGCAAAGAGAAAAGAGAAAACCTTGATTATTGGGATGACTGCGTAGAAAATGGGCACAAGACCACGGAGTTTTGCTCTGCCCTTTCAGTTTCCTTTCAACTTTCAGTATGGCCACCACTACCTGCCAGCCCCCAGTGCTGGGGCTCACCCTCAGCCCTGCAGAGTTTTGGAAGGTCCCCCAAGCTTCCCTTTAACCCACATAGATGTGTAGGTTTCTCCTGCCAAGCACCCCCAAGTATTGGCACAATGAGTGTTGATGTCAGAGAGAGATGCCACAGATTCCTTTGACAACCCCTGTTAGAAAGGCTTGGGAAGAGCAAGAAGGTGTCACAAGATGTCAAGCTGCCTGTTTTACATAGGAGTTAAAGCAAGGAGCTGAAGCCAAGGATTACCACATTGCAAAACCATCTAAAACGGGGTAAGTGCTTGTGATTCAACACCATGACTGCAACCAACCTGCTCGGTCCTGTGCTTTGGTACTTCTGGTACAAAAATTAGGTTTTCACACCCTTCCTCCATTCCCACTTCTCGTCTTTGTCCACCACTCCAGCCCTTCACACAAAGGTGAAATATTTTACATTTTCACCTGTGGTGATGCAGATCAGAGAGTGGCTTTTTTTGCTTTGCTTTGCACTGATTTTGCCAAAGGCATCCTTTCAAGCATCAGCCTGTGCAAAGATAATAGGTGACACAATTCTCTGTAACTGGAATCAGCAACAAATTAGCCATCTGCCACTCCAGGGGTCTGAGATCAACCCAGCTACTGAACCGTGACTACAAAGCATTTGCACATTTAGATTACAGAAATATGAGGTTACCGGTCCAAAAAAATAAGACTGGGAGTGGGGAAGGTGTGGAAGATAGCCTTGGAAGAGCTCTGTAGGTTAACCCTTCCAGACACAAGTCATCTCATAACAGCTCCAAGCAAACACTGTTTCTCATTATGAAGTGTTATAAAGGATGAAGGATTTGAAGGACACAACTTGATATACATGAGACATCATGTTTCAGGAGAATACATCCAATGACACCTCCTTTACGCAGGGAGAAATAAAGACATAAACAGGCAAGTGCCTTGTCAATGCCTTCCCTCCTTGGGAAGTATGACCAAGCTGCCCATTTTTGCCCCAAAGCTCCCCTACTCTCAAGATACCAGGGAATGAGACAGGTCTGAATTCTAAAGCAGCAAGGATTAGGAAGGTCTCTTCATCTGTTGCTCCCAGTTCAACTTCTTGAATAACAAACACTGTATTGTTACTCCGTTCTTATGGATGCTGTGAGTCCACATTAATATTTGTCCATATCTTTGGGATCCTCTCTATGAACTTAATGGGCATTGTTATTTGGTAACTCAAGTATCAAGAGTTTTAAATCAGTAGTAAACACAAGCTGTCTCCACATCTAAAAGCATGAGCAATGGTCTGTACAATTGCACCGTGGGTCAGGGCAGATACCAGGGTCTCCTCTGGTCACTTTGATGTGGGTTTTAATCCCCACTCCTGCCATTTGCTCTTTTAGGTTAGAATCCCACGGATCCTTGAGATCCTCAGCGGTCTCAGGTTAAAAAGAGCAGGTTGTGGCCAGAGGAAGATGTGTAGCTGCAGGCAAAAGTACCAGCAAAAACATCTGGAAAATTCTGGCATATCTCACCTATGAGGAGAGACTGAGAACAATGGAATTGTTCAGTCTGGAGAAGACAAGACTCCAGGGAGACCTTGAGCACCTGCCAGTACCTAAAGAGGCTAGAGGAGGGGTGGGGAGGGACTTAAGACAAGGGCCTGGAGAGACAGGATAAGGGGGAATGGATTCACACTGCCAGAGGGCAGGGTTAGACGGGATACTGGGAAGAAATTCTTGGCTGTGAGGGTGATGAGGCCCCAGCACAGGGTGTCCAGAGAAGCTGTGCCTGTCCCATCCCTGGAAATGTTCAAGCCCAAGCTGGACAGGGCTTGGAATAACCTGGGATAGTGGAAGGTGTCCCTTCCCATGGCACACAGGGTTGGAACAAGATGAGCTTTAATGTTTGCTCCAAGCCAAATCCTTCTGTGATTCTGTGAAATTCAGGTAAGATCTGCACGATGCATGCCCTTGGTGAGGATAGTGGATTAAATGCACTGTTCATCTCATGAAATCCAAAGAGACTGAAAAGCAAACAGCATGCACATGTGTTTATAGAAACCCAAGTATTTTATATATGTCCTTTATCCAGAGAAAACAGGTAGTGCCGGGTCAGCATGGTACAAAGCTCAGCTGAGAGGTGAGCAAGGGATCACTTGCTGTAGTCATCCTATTCCATACAAAACCTGCTGGCTTTACCTCAGAAAGGAGTGCACCTCCCAGCAGTGTTAATCTGGGACTGAGCATTAGATCCTCCACAGGGTAAGGACTATTGATTTGCGAGGAGTTGTGAGAAGAGGGTGAGGAGGGCAGGCCTTTGAGTCTCCCTGAATTCCCCACTATTTATCGCAGTATTTCCAAAAAGGCATTGCCTGGGCAGAGCTAGGTGCTCCCAAACCAGGTCTACGTGTTTGAGACCAAAGGTGAGGTTTGAAGTGGTTTGGATGTCTACTAGGACATGGTTTTCAGGTGAGAGAGAGGTCAAAGGGATCATCCTGTGCCTGGGACTACAAAATGGGCCAAGCTAGTAACCCAACAACCCACGGCCTCCTGAAATGCAGCAAGTTAATGAGGCCTGTGCTATAGAAAGGTCTCCTTGAATTTGACCTGCTGGCTGTGTGAGGGCTAAAACTGATGGAACAGGATGTGGACCTGTTTTCAAAACCAAAGGCTGGGATTTTCTGTTTCTCCAGTCTCTAGTTTCTGTAAAGACAACCTAAAACCCCAAATCCAAATTCCATAATGGACCAAAAGGCAGCATTTGTGGGGCGGGGGGGGGGGAAATTTGCATTTAAATTCAACCATTAAACTACCACAAGAGTGCTTGTGCTGGTAATAATTTTTAAAACGTTAAAAAAATAATAAAACTACATTAAAAAAAAAGGTGGGATTTTTTAATATCCCTTTTGCTTGCCTGTAAATGGAGGGACAAGGGGAACAACACAGGGCAAAACCTTTCCTTTCAGACAAAAATCACCACAGAACTCCATCCCATTTCTTGCCAGTTAACCAATCTTATGAACTGATGCAGTTTCATCCCTACACAATAATTTTTGTTTGTTTTATCCAGACATGCTTTGCAGGAAGGTGCTTTTGCAACCCAAACAGCGCCACTGCATCAACCAGGCGCTGAGCTGAGCCGTGGTGGAGCTGCTTGGAAGTTGCCTCCTCTCCCAGCAAATGGGAAGCGGAGGGAAACACCGACGCAGGCGACGCTGCACCTCGCAGCAGAGACTCGTGTGTCCTACAAGTAACCTTGCATGAAGATACAGAGCCACAGCAGCAGCCGCATGGGTACAGCGAGAGGAGGAGGAGGACAGCGAGGAGGAGGGGAAGTGCAATAGGAAAACAATCAGAAAACTCCTTGGGAATCAAGTCTTCTCTTTCTCTTTAGGAAAA
>VXAY01007041.1:84173-114893 GCA_013399855.1 Oxyruncus cristatus
AATGAAAAAAAAAAGCTGGAGTCCTGCTGCTGCTGCTCTGCGTTGTACTACTGCAAAATGTAATTTCTATTTATGTAAGTCTAAACATGCGTACGTCCCATATGGTGGTGCTTACGTGGCCTTCCAGATGTATGTCATCTAATATGTATACACACACATATATATATATATATATAGATGTGCACACTTTCTGTGTGTTTACTACATTGGCCACTGCAGTAGGGAAGATGTTTATGCTGCAAGTGTCAAAAAATAGGAATTTCACAACTTTACAGCTGTTTGCGTAATTTTATTTCTGCTTGAGTGAGTGTTTCTTCAGCAGTGTGAACTAAGCACTCTTTTCACACGTGACAGGAAAGACATGTCACCATGGGATTAACATATATATTCCCCAGCCCACATCATGGCTGGACACACAAGGAAAAAACCAACAACTCCTAATTTTTCAGCGGTTTAATGCATCAGCCTGAATATAGTATGTTGTGTCCAAAAGTGGATCCATCCTTTCCCTCATCAAGGATCATCAGAGACACGCTCTGCTTTGGTTGGCAAGGCTTGCTACAACCACTGCTAGTGGGAAATTGCAGGGGGTGACCCACCAGCTCCACCTGCCCCACGAGCCTCTGGGGGTTTCTCCCGTTGCTGTTTTTGATTTGGCAGCTTTGTGGGCCCAGGTCTGCGGAAGATTCGTTTTCAGTTATTATTTTGACCCGCTGCCAACATTTTCCTGAGAAATACAAGGGAGAAATGGGGAATGTTGATCTTCTTACACAGCTCATAACTCAGCCAGAACGGAGGGGAGTTTCGTGGGAGAAGGGAGAGGCATGGCTTCAGCTTCAGGGCTTTTGTCCCTGCCAAAATTAAAAGGTTCTTTTTCAAACAATAGAGATATTACTCCTTGTTTTTAAAAACCCACAAAAATTAAGACTCCACAAAAACCTTTGATAACGGAAAACCTTAGGAATGTAAAAATGCTGGTCTTCATCAACAAGAAAACATGATTGTCTCCAAGACTGTCTGAAATCATATCACAATGGGGCATGTTAAATTACTTAAATACAGGAGTCACTGCCGCTGCCCTGTCACTCTCCCACTACTAACTGCCTCTGCTATTTGTTCAGGAATGGGACAATCATAGAATCGCCTGGGTTGGGAGGGAACTTAAAGTTCATCCAGCTCCAACCCCCTGCAGGGACACCTTCCACTATCCCAGGTTGCTCCAAGCCCCGTCCAACCCGACCTTGGAAACTTTCAGGGATGGGTCAGACTCATGGGTCTCTGGGCAACCTGTGCCAGGGCCTCACCACCCTCACAGCCAAGAATGTCTTCCTGTTATCTAATCTAAACCAATCTTCTGTCAGTTTGAAAACATTCCGCTTTGTCCTGTCCCTCCAGGCCCTTGTAAATAGTCTCTCTCCATCTTTCTTGTAGGCTTCCTTCAGGCACTGGAAGGCCACAATTAGGTCACCCTGAAGCCTTCTCTGCTCTAACCTGAGCAATCCCAGTTCTCTCAGCCTTTTCCCGTAGGAGAGATGCTCTATCCCTCTAATCAACTTGGTGTTCCTCCTCTGGAAACTCTCCAACAGGTTGATGTCCATCCTCTAATGGGGACGCCAGAGCCAGATGCAATAAACAGACCCTAAATGATTCTCCTCAGGTAAATCCATCCAACACTTTGTGCAGAAATGGCTGCATGCAGTTTGGCCCCCTTCCTACTGTGGGCTTTCTCCTCCCCATCCCTATTTGCTCCTCCCTGGCTCTTTGCTTGATCTCTCCTGTCATCTTCCCTACCACAGTGACACTTTTCCACCAGCCCTTTCAGTGGCCCTTAATAGTCAGGTCCTCTCTGGCACTTGCCTTGGGCTAAAGGGTTCGTTCCCTTCCTTGCTGACATTTATACCCTTCCTGCTTGTTTTTCCTCCACTTCTCTCACTCTGGTTTTCGTTTTTCACCCTTTTAAACTTTTTAACTTTTGATCTCACCATAAACCTGCAAAAATCTGCACAGACGACGCATTTTTTTTTTCATTCTCTCCCTTCTCTCCAAATGTCTGAATAATTCAGAAGCTAGTATTTTAGGATAGCTGCATAGCAGCTACAGTAGACTTGCATCACCTATTCAGCTAGCTCTGAAGAATATAGCACCTTTCTGGGAACTAGTAAGATCCATCACAAGAGCATGTCACACGAAGAAAACCTTGGTATAGCTTTTCTCTGTGCTTGGTACAGATATTATTTCAGTTCTTGAGCATGTACTGCTTTATCTTACACATTGTAGAACAAATAGAAAGTTCCTCAGCAACTGAGAAAAACGTATTTTTTACAGCCCTGAGAACTAGAACATCAAACTGATCTTAGATAAATAAAACTTTCCCAGAATAGGTAATTGGAACAAGTAATGTAACACTAAAACTGGAAGGTATTTACCATCACACCAAAATGTACGGGCCCTTCCCAAGCCTGCTGCCAGCCTCAGTGGCCTAGAACCCCTCCTGGAAACTCCACAGTGTGCAGCCATACAAAGTCCTACGTGTGCGTACCAGAAAAATGCTACTGACAAGGTAATACATGTGGGACTCCAGAAATTGGGTTAAGTAGGCATGAATTGCTGCCTCCATCACTACTGAAGGGGTAGCAGGAAGGGAAAAATAATTCTAATGTTCTAGATAGATAGATAGATGGATAGTAGATAACAGGGAAAGGATGAAGCACAGTTGTGGTGAGAGCAGAGAAAGAACATGATGACGTGACATGGGTATCTCTTCTCCTCCCTAACCACCCTCTTCAACACAGGTGATCTCCATCATCTTCCAGCTCCTTAAAAAGTGACACACTCAACAGTTATGGAAGTGTTCAAGGCCGCGGTGACAGTCCTGCTGCCTCGGGAGCATCAGGGAACAAAGAGGACAAAGCCACTCTACTTCCCAGTTCGTCATGTCCACCAAAAGTCCACAACTCCAGCGACCGTCTTTCAGAAATGCCTCTCCCACCCTTGAGAGCTGGAAACGTGCACTCATTTACTCACAAACAGGGAACTCTGCCAGCAGCCTCACAACCTGCAGATTTTGATTGCATTAAATTGTTCCAAAGCAGGTTTTCCTCTTGAGCCTGGAGTAGAAGGCAATTAATTAAGACCCATTCCCCCCACCCCTGCATCAGATTAAAGCAAATGAAATGGGAGCAGTAGGACAACCTTGTCTGGGACAGGGATTCTTGGAGAAGCAGGGCTTTCTCTCTCTGTCTGCACTGGAAGCTGATCCTATTACTTTGTTCATCTGAGCTTGGATCAGCTCTAAAAGCCCTACGTGTTATTCCACAGGACTGGGAAGTCCCAGTGCCATTTCCCAAACACAGAAGTCCAAATACAAAACACTATGAAGAAATACACTTCCTGGTCAACCACTTCCATTGCAGTTAATGAACACTTAACTGAGAATTGACTGAAAACAGCAGCATGTATGGAAAAGGTCCTCCTTCAGCTGTGTCTGACTGCAATGCTAAACAGTTGCCATCCCTTTTCCAAGACCATTCTTCTCCTCACTGGTGAGGAGAGAGAGACAGGGGATTATGGGACAATCCACTGGGATGTCACATCTTCCTGGAAATACCTGTGGCACGTGGTCCCTGGCCTGGTGGGAAAGAGTCAGAGCTAAGCAGATGAGTATTGGGTAATTTCAGAGAAATTAGAGACAGGTAAATCAATCAACTAAGCTAGAGCACGAAATGTACATTGGATTTAATCTACTCTTTGGAAAGGATTAGAAGAAAGAAAAGGAATTTCACATAATCCAGCGCCAATGCCAACATTTTTTATAGTGTTCTCTAATTTCCCATCAGGAAATCAAACCCAAACCCCTCAGATTCACTCAGGTCCCTCATTCTGCACATATTGAAGACTACAGTGATACTTCAACCCAAGCACATCTCACAGCTTCCAAACACTTCCTGCGTTACCTGGAAGCTTGGCTCAGTTCCCACTGGGTGAATTTAACATGCTTGAAGTGGAAACCAGAGGAAATCCTCTGCCAGTTTCTCCTATTTGCAGATGCAATGTGCTAAGCTAGGGAACCTCTCTCGGGGTCAACCCATCAGCTCAAGCAGAGTCTTCACCCTGACAATGCCAGAACCGTCTTCACTGCCACTGGTACAGGACTTTACCTTGCGGGAAACGGACAAGGCGATGAAACGTTGCTTTCTTGTTTTCAAGTGCTGCATGTAAAAGTGGAAACAACAGAAAAAAAATACTTTCCTTCTAATTGAAAACACAGTACCAGTTAATGGTCTTTGAAGTGAGTGTGTGTGTGTGTGTTTTGTGGGGGAAAGGGGAGAAATGGATCGCTGTAACCAACAACACCCCAAAGGACTATAAATCAAACAGCATACAGCTGTTGGTATCAAATATTACTCCTTTTGCACTACATCAAAAAGCTTTAATTAACAACTAATTTATTCAAGTGGAAGAAAAAAAAAATTCCCTTGCACCAAATAATTGTATTATAACTGGGGGACTAGTCTGTGTATTTTCCCCATCTCTCTAAAGCATGACAGGAGAGGAAATTGAGCCTTTAGAGAACAGCAAAGTAGAAAAATGGATCAAAGATTCAGAGGGCTTGTTGATTGGCTTTTTGAGTCAGCAGAGACCGAATCAGCTCATTTAATGAAAAAAGCCACACTGAGAGGTCTGTTTGCTCTAGGACCTACTTTTAATAAAAATGCTTATAAAGACAAATGGCACCGGCTGACACCAGGCATGGTGTGGACAGGTGTTGCACAAGCCTCCCTGCACGGCTCTGTCACTTCTGCTCTGTGCCTCTGTTCTGTCATCCATGGAGAGCTCCCACAGCACAGGTTGTCGAGCGAGGTTCCAGCCACGTGGGGATTGAGACAGAGCAGCCAAATGTCTGCAGAGAGGCCTTCAGTGACCTCTGAACATGCTTGCTTGGAGCTACACCACACTTGAACCCCAAGTGTGAAAGGCTAGGCTGGCAAAATCAATTCCTTCCTTTCCCTCCTGTTGAGATACATGGAATCGCAGCATACCCTGAGTTGGAGGGATCCCACAAGGATCATAAAGTCCAACTCAAAGCATGTGCTGGAGCAGCCCAGGGCCTGCACACACCCAACAGTGCTGCTCTCCACAAATTCAAGAGCCCCTGCACAAGCTTCCCTGCACTCCAGAACCCGTGTGGCCACCAAAGACACGTGGCACAACCTGGGTCCTGTCGTCACCTGCTGCCAACATCACTAACGCGAGAATTGGAGGGACGTTTCTTTTTTCTTTTTCCCTTTTTTCCCCTCCATAACTTTGTGCTGGTGATGACTAACTAATCTCTGGCAAGGTAAGGTAAGTGCCATCATCCTGCTTTAGTGGCTAATGAAGCTGAAGCAAAGTAAGTAGTTTACTGGTTGTCTCATCTTTGGGGGCCCATCATGCATGTTTTACTGTCCCCCCGAGAGCAGTGAAGCTTCCCATTAATGCTGCCATTGATTACAGTGTACAGTCTTCGGGGCAGGGGCTGTGATTTTCTTTTCATTTGCTTAATGAAAAGCACACTGCCTTTTAATTCTTCCGGATTCTGTTGCCTAGGTGTTAGGTGGGAGCCCCAGTAGTGGGAGCGGTGGGGGGAGAGACATGTGGACATGATACATGGTGTGCATGGACCAGCTGAGGATGATGCAGAAGACCCAGCCTGCAGCTTCAGCACCTTTCTCCCTATTCAGCCCCACCTCTGAATCAGTGCCTGGGTACTGCTGGTCCACCACCACACACAAGCTACTCCAAAAACTCCTCAAGTGTATATAAAGTCTGGTCAGGTTTTGACACAAATGATTTTTAGCAATAAAAAAGTTAAAAGAAAGCATTTGGTTTGCTGATGTAAACATCAAACTTAACTAACAGTCAACTTGGTAAACATTATCCAACCCAGAGGACAATAATAATGGGAACATGGTTAATTGATTTGTTTATGTATAAAATTAAATAATTGGGTACAGCACTCTAATGATATATCACACCATAGGAATGATTTGAAAGGCAGGCAAGATTTATTTTGCCTTTGTGACAGCTTTATCCTGTTAGACATCAAAAATAAAAAATAATGTTCAATAAAATCACTATAATTCATAAAAAAGCACTCCAAAAAGCTTAAAAAGAGCTTAAAAACTGATCAGCTTAAATCTTTCTGATATATTTCAAACGTTCAGGTATATGCTAAAATATGTTTTCTGGACAGATTTCAGAGGTAATTTTCACAAGTGATATTTTTCAAGCTTTTAAATCAAAATCTAAAGCTTTTACATATACAAAGCTCTGAAAAAGATCTCTATATAGGTTACCCTTGAAGATCTCTATATAGGTTACTCTTTGGTTAGTTTAATTTGGTAACCCTCAGCCCTAAACATTAAGCCAGCGAACAGGATAGCTTTACACAGAGAATGGAATATCGTGGTCCTCATCTACCTCTAGTAAGTAATTACACCATTAAAGACTACCCAGGAATATGTTAGATAGGTTTCCCAGCCACCAAGAATGGGTTCCAGTATTCCTAGTGACCTGCACTGGCTGTATAAGAGAAAGAAAAACCAGAGAATTCATGGCTGCAGGGAGTGGACTGATTGTTGACCTGATTGTCAAGATACCCACCTAGAATCAGGTTCTGCCTCTGCTAGTGACTACAAAGATTAAAACTGCTTTATCTTTTGAATCCTCATTCATAAAAAGAGATATTCGTCTCCTTGTGAAATTCAATGGGTTGTGATGCTCAGGTTCCTTTGGGCATTGCAAATTATGAAAAAAAAAAAAAATCGTAATTTTCCAAGAACAATTGTCCCACTTGCTCCCATCAATGATCAGTTTAAGCCTAGCACATGAAATCTGACAACTCTGTGCTTGGCTTAAGTATCTTTTATTGTTGGCCATAAATTGTCAACCTCCTTATAAATCCTAGGTGCAGAATATAAACATACGCAGTAAATGGCTCCTTGAAATTAAGTAAAAATTACAGCACACAACAGAAAGACCCAAGCTAAAGGAAAACCTGCTGGCACATGGAAGCCTTTTTTATTACTGTCGTGGAAACTCAATGCTAAATCCGTGTTGCCCCCCAGCCTGGAGAATCCCCTTCTCCCACCAAGTGACTCTTTTGGAACAAGCAGAACTTCACCTCACCCCTTGTCCAGGAGGAGATGCAGAAAGTAAAGGGTATCATGGGTGCTTCAAGCTGGGGGTACTCTAAGCACAGTAACATTCTTCGTTCCTCAAGGGCCCTTTTGTATTTTGCACACTCCTTCTGTTTCCTGTTTTACCTCGTTCCTTCTCATTCTTACCCCCTAAACAATAAAAGCTCAATGGGAATGCAAATGCAGATCTCCATTTAAAATCCCAGCCGAGAAGGCAGTGTGTCACCCATATTTATGAGCTCTAAATGGCTTTTATCAAAGTGAGGTCGTACTAAATCACCCCCAAGCTGTCATAAATACAAATGACTCGACATAGTCTGCAACAAGCCTTCGGGGGAAAATTATATGATCTGCTGTTGCAGTTATGCTATATCACACAGCGAGCTCATATATTTCCACTGGCAAGGTAACCTGATCCTTCAAAGGACACTAATAGGTGAAAGGGGGACGGGAGGAATAGTGAATCAAGCGCTGCGTGCCTGCGCGTGTGCACACACGTCCCTGCACGCACCTCCCAGCTAAACTCAGGCTCCTCTCCTGAATGGAAGAGGAGGTTCTTGTGGCTTGGAATACAAGGTTTCCTTGGCTGCCTTAATGGAGAAGGGAAGCTGCCAGCCAAGAGAGAAAGATCCAGTGGCTCACCAGGGTATTTCCCATTTTAAAAATTCATGTGAAGGCATGAAAATTATTAAGATATGAACCAGAGCTATCCAGGCTCCAAGGACTGGACCACTTCCAAGTGAGTTAAAGGAGCCATTCCTCAATCTCAGCTGGCGAAACCCAGGGTTATAGCAAAGTCTACCACAGGACAAAAAGGAAGTACTTCTGAAGGAGGCATGAACTAGGAAGTGGAAAAAACTAGCATGGGCTCCTAAGATAACAGGCAATAATTATTTTACCTTTCATTATATACTGAGTGCTGTTTGTGCATGTCCAAACATAGAAACACACATAAATACAGAAGGAGGAATTCTGACCAGATGCCTCCTAATCCAATCACAGTGGCAGCAATTTGGGGGAGCCTCTAGAGATGGGAGTTTGGAACAAGCAATTGAGCACCATCCCCACTCCAGCTCTTTGCAAGTAGCCTGCCATGATTTGATGTGACAGGGCAGAGGTTCACATTCAACAGCTTTTCCTGTGGTCATGCTGAGCTGTTGCATCAGGTTACATATAACATAAGTCAACTCCAATGAGCGTTAGTTCATATTTTCATATCTGGGATGAAGACAGTGCCTCTGTCTGCTTGGCAAACGGTTACAGTGATAAGTCAGTTTGGGTTTGCTATCTCTAAAGTAATAGAGGCAATATGCCAATTTTCAGCAATCCAGGTCAGATGCAAGCATTTATAATGGTATCCTTCTCAGAGAATGAGGTCTCTAGCATTAAATTACATATTTTAATTAAAAGCTGAACTTACTGAGCTTAGGCTACTAAACCTGATTTTCAGCTGCCGTGTGCCTGGTGGGAAGCCAGTGGGCAGCACTGCCATTTTCCATTGTTGAGCTGTTCCCAAACACTCTGCTCAGGAAACCTCCTCACTTTGGAGATGAAAGGACAGCCTGGTGAAATGCACATTTGAGTGATTTATCATCGAAGAGGATGATAAGAGCAAAGCCATCAGAAATCCTGTTTCAAGCTCCTTGTGCTGTGATGCATCATACTGCTTCCCCCAGTTGGGGGGAAGTGTTAGGAGACAGGCAGACTCGTCTGTAGCTGGAGGATGAGGGTTATTAGCTCTGCCCTGCCTGCTGGAAAGCCCACACTGTCAGACGGGAAAAGCTCAAGGAATACGCGAGCTCAACACGCTGCCTGGACCAGCTCCTTGTGCTTCAAGAACTTCATGAGCTTCCACAGCTGGTCTCTTGGCACTGCTTGGCTTCACGGGTAGGGGAGTAGAGAAGGCACAAGGTGGTGTTGCTGTCAATCAGTGAGGTGGTGGCAGGCTGACCTGTGCCAGTGGGTCAGGCAACAAGGCTCGCCCCCCGAGCGGCGACACCTTGAACCCGGCCAGCCGGCTGTCCAACGTGATTAAAGGCAAAATATGAAATGCTTCAGAAGAGGGAGAAAAAGGATCACAGGTCTGGGTTGCATAATCTCATGCATTTGTGTAACTGGCCTGAAGAGAGCGTGTGAGCTGACCAGATGTTTTTCATTTCGGTGTAACAGCACCGCGGAGCAAATCAGAGACCAGAGAGCGCCAAACACAACGCGACTTTGCCAGCGCTGTTGTAATCAGAGCTCAACAAAAGGCAGTGTCAACCCCAGTCTCTGCACTGGCAGGTCAATCTCCTGGCTGGGTAAAGATGACAGACTGTTCTCTACACCAAGTACCTATATCTAAGATAAATATCAGTAGTAGCTCGTAAACATGGGGTTGCGGGTCAGTCCTTGAGCCAAACATCATCAGAAAAAGAGACAGCAGGATGTGTATATAGTTTGATCCATTCTGGGAGTGATCCTTAATGTAATATCTATTTATTTGGACAGAGCTGGATACTGAGATAAAACCATCCCATATGAAAACATGGGGTAAAAATGGATATACACCCCCACTTGTGATTATGGCATCGTTCTGGTTTGGAAACACTTGACTCTACTCAAGGACCAGTACTCAAGCACTGTACACAGAAGGTACATTGGGTCAATGCTCTGAAGGGGTGACCCACTTTTCCATGTTAGGGGCCTCAGATTGGTATACATAGATCTGTCATTAAAAACCTTAAGCAGATGCAATCTGAATCTGTACTTACATGTGTGCCTTATACACACCTCTTCCACAATGTACTTGGTGGATTCATTCACTGATCACCAAATTGCTTTGGCGCCAGATAAACAACACACTGTGCAACCTCCCATAGCCTTGAGGCACCAACTGGTCATCTTGCCTTAAACTTACATAGATAAGGGATAGTTACAATACAGATGCTGCACTGCTTTCACTACATGGAAAGAGTTACATTGAGCTAAAAATGCTTCTGGAGTGCAGTTATGTAAGAACAAGGAAAAAAATTACTCTAAAGACATCCTAATTCTCAGAACTGTGTGTAATCTAGATATCGTATGACATACTATTGTTATACAACATTGATTAAACATGGGGTGTTGTCCTGGCACAAAACCTGTGCTGGTTTATGGAGACCAGTCCTTCAAGTGTTACCTGGGGAAAAAAAAAAATATAGTAGACGTTCTAGGTACATTAAAACTTTGGAGACTGGTGGCTAATGTAAGTGATTTTTTTTTTAAAGCTAAGTTGACTCTTCTGAATGCTCTTCTCTATTTTCCCACTTATTTTTAACTATAATATTGAAGTGAGTATAAAGCCAAGTTTGCAAGCCTGGAGGCTGAAATCCTCTCCCAGGTTGCAGCAGGTGGTACAGCACAGCTGTGTAAGCCACAGGGTGCTTCTCTACTTTCAGCTTTAGCAGCTCCAACATCAAGGGAGCCAGGCAGCCTTTTCTCACTCCATTCAAAAGAGAAATAAATCCAAATTTTAAGATAGTGCTCACTGGGAGCATGACAGCAGCAGGAACCAAGCTCTGAGTCCCACCTCTGTGCAGAGCAACAACCACAACAACAAAGACCAATGCTCGGTCATTGACTTTGATACAAGCAGTGGAGTACTAGAATGGCTTGAGGTTGGAAGGACTTTAAGCTCAGCTATTTCCAACACTCTGCCATGGGCAGGGACACCTTCCCCTAGACCAGGTTGTTCAGTTGCTGACATCCCTGACTGCGTTCTAGTGCAAATCAATTCTTCATGTTCTGATACAGGTTGTCCCTCACCAATCTGATTTTACCCCCAAAAGTAATAAAACCTGCAAAATCTGACTGAAAAGTTTTCATAAACTGTATAGAAGTGAAGCCAATGTCCCTAAAAGCTCCCCAGTGATGGTGTGAGAAACAGGACTGATTTGCCTTAGAGGAACAGTATGAGTTGGAAACTTCTTAAGTTTCAGCTTTTGTGCAAAGGCTTCACTGCAGTGTTTTATCCATTTCTTTGACAAACATTTCTCTCAAGTTTTCTAGTCCAGCCCTTGGAGAAGATTACTTTAAGTGTCATTATTTCTTGGGAGCAGAAAAAGCTAAAACTTTCCTGGTTTACAACATTTAACTCGGCCCTTGTTTTTTGACCTTTTTAAATATTGTCCCTCCACATCTGGCAAGTGTCTGGCTTGTCTGGATCCCAAAAAGTCCCAATTGCACCACAGCTGGGGGCTGTTTTTAAGTTCTTACATTGTATTTTACAGGTCACCAGCATTTCAAGTGTGCAAAACATGGACCAATTTGACTGCCAATTGGTCGCTTTGTTAGCTAGCAAGGGTTGCTACACTGAAGACAAATGAAACAACTGAATTACTACACCTGTGCAAGCTTCAGCAAGGGTTGCTACACTGAAGACAAATGAAACAACTGAATTACTACACCTGTGCAAGCTTCAGCATAGGCTAAGCACAGTTAAATATATGTATTGCCGTCCACAGCCTCTTTGTAAGCCACTTCATCCCAATACAAAATGATTATAATGATTATTCCAGACGTGAGCCCTGTTTGTTCATGTTTCCTTTTCATGCTTAGCTCCTTCAAGCTTAGCTTAGGGCCAACAACTTAACCAGGAAAGAATTATACCAATGTTTATTCTGTGTGAATGATCAAAACGTTACGTTTTAAACTGTGCCGGTGGTACCTCTCTGTTTAGCTCTTTCTTGAGGGAGTAAGAAAGATACTTTTTATTTCCACCAAGCCAATTTAACTACAGTTTGTAGCAATAGAAATATTTTCAGTTACAGCAAGGGGGTGTCAATGACAAGGATTATAACAAATGGATGAAGCCTACTTTTGAGTTTTCTACTTACTGAAATATCAGGAGAAAATTGTTACCTCAAACAACCTTTTTGGCATCTGGTCAAAATCAGCTTCCAGGTAGTCTGGATTTTCAGTGAGTAATTAGTTCATTCATTTATCAAATACTTATAATTTCAGAAATCTGTGTATTGCAGTGGCAGAAGTGAATGTCACTGTTATTGTGTGACAGTAGGGTGATGATAGAAAGAATATGCCTACACTTCTGGGGCCCTGAGTAACCTGACCTAATGGGTGGCATCTCTGCCCATGGTGGGGAGGTTGGAACAAGATGATCTTTAAGGTCCTTTCCAATCCAAACCATTATGTGGTTCTGTGATTCTGCACTGACAAATCAACACAACCCCAGTGAGTTGCCCAGGCGTGTTCAGTCACTCTCCTCACAAGAGGCGGAGAAGGGGCAGGCACTGATCTCTTCTCTCTGGTAACCAGAGACAGGACCCAAGGGAATGGCCTGAACCTGTGTCAGGGGAGGTGTGAGTTGAATATTAGGAAAGAGTTCTTCACCCAGAGGGTGATCTGGCCCTGCAAGAGGTTCCTCAGGACAGTGGTCACAGCACCAAGCCTGACAGAGTTCACGAAGCATTCGGACAATGCTCTCAGACATGTGGGTGTGATTCTTGGGGTTGTCCTGTGCTGGGCCAGGAGTTGGCCTTTGATGATCGTTGTGGGTCCCTTTCGACTTAGGGTACTGTATGATTTTATGATTCTATGAACTCTTCACGTTGGGAGGTCTCATCTGCTGTTGTATAATTATGTGTTATGATGGCAAAGTGATCTGGCTCAAATATGAAATCCTTTCTCATATGAGCAGCAAGTTTTTCAGCAGCAGCAGCTGAAAAAACCCAGCTTTACGGGTGCAGGTTCTGAGCTGACACAGGCTTTACCCCTCAGTTATTTATTCGGCCCTGACAATGCAAGCTCTGGATAAGATCTGGTCACACTAGATGGGTACAATAGGGAACTCTTAAAGTTAAAAAAAAATCAGAAACGTATAAAATTAACTCAAGAAGTGGCACACCCAGAGCAAAATTCAACCACAGCAGGGCTGCAAGAAGCTGCTTCATGAGCACAAGACTGTGATTCTCTTTCAGGTGGGATTCATGAAACCAGGCTCATAACCAGAGCCATTGACAGGAAGAACATTCACAGAAATACTTAATAACTGAGTGCCTGGGATACACAAGATGCCACACAGACTTTTCAGCAAATTCAGAGTAATTCTCAGATTCATAGTTCTCAAGGCCAGCAGCGACCTGAAAGGATGGACAGACAAATTTTTTTGGCTGAATTAGATATGAGGAAGGAGTTACTGCTACTGCAATCCATGTCCAGCTGGCTCTTCTGAACAGGGATTTCTGCCAGCCCAGTTTTGCTGGCTGCCTTGCCATCTGAGTGGGTCCTAACCCACATCTGCTCTCGACCAAGGCTAGAGATCTTCTGGATGAAGAGCTAAACTGAGAGAGCCAAGGGAGTGATCTCCTGAAACCGCAGGCACAGAGAATGCATGGGAACAAGTTACCCAGAGCATGAACTGCACATCCCAGGTCTGCTGCAGAGAATGATTTATCTGACCTTTCATTTGGGTTATCCAAGCTGACCACTCAATTTGGCCATCTACGCCTTGAATCACACTTTGAAATTGCCTGGCTCAGTGCATCTTTCAGAAGGTCACACAACCCTGACTGGAGATATCAGGAGGTGGAGAAAGCCTACCATGAGTTTTGCTCAAACAATCATATTGCACTCGCCCCTCAAAACATGTTTAGCAGCCCCGGTGCAGCCTGGCTGGTTATAACTTCTGTTCACTCACTCACCTGTGCATTCCAGGCAATACAGAAGAAGATGCAGGAGACAGCAAGCTGCCTCTCCCTGTACAAGAGAGACATCTCACTGCTGTATGTGGTGTCCTGGAAGGAATGAATGTTTGAAACATCCCGCAGGAGCAAGGAGGAAAAAAGAGACGCGCACACACACACACAAACAGGCACGCTGCCATTGCAGTCTTCTCCCACAGACCTCCTTTGTCCCCGTAGCTGCCGTCGCCCCCCATAGCCCATGCTCCCCTCTGTCCTCCTGACCCCTCCTCTCCCTCCGTTCATTCTTCCAGAATTTATCCCGCTTCTTTAACTCGGCATGTGTCTGGGCAGATGTCCAAAAAACCTCCCTCCAGCAACTGGGGGGAGGAAATTCCTACAATTCAGCCCAGGCTCTTTCCCCCCACCCCACTTCCCGCCTTTACTCTCCCTCTTTTTCTTGCTCCTTTTTCCTTTTTAACGTGCTGAATGATTGATAACACTTGCCTCGCCTCACCACTGCCTGTTTGAGTCCTTTCTGCCCGGCATCTGCAGCCCTGTAGGGAAACAAGCTCTCCTAGGCAATGGGATGTTGGGGACCCCCTTTGGTTCTTTTGAAAAATTCAATAAATAAAAAGAAAGAGTAGAGAAGCACAAGAGAGTCTGGAAAGTCTGGGGAGAGGCGGGGGAGGAAGGGAACAGCTAGGAAAAGCCCTTGATTAGGACTGGTCCAAAACAAACAAACAAATTAAAAACAAATCCTCTGCATGTCCCTTATTCTCCATTTGCCATGGAAAAGTGAGTGGAAAACTTTGTTCTTTGTGTTGTTTTGCATTTTCAGGCCCAAATGTAAGGCTTGTGCAGAACTTCTAGCTTCTTGTGATGTTGTCGTGATGAATGAGTTTGTTGGCTTAAATTCACACTTTCTGGAGCCACTCATTTATCTCAAGATCTTGGACTTCATTTTGAAACAAACAAAACTGTGTTTTTCTTTCCAACTGCAGGAAGAGGTTAGATAACATGTACCCTAACACCTTATACTTCAGAATCAAGAAACACACCTAATTTTTACGTG
Source organism: Oxyruncus cristatus (assembly GCA_013399855.1). Taxonomy (NCBI): domain Eukaryota; kingdom Metazoa; phylum Chordata; class Aves; order Passeriformes; family Cotingidae; genus Oxyruncus; species Oxyruncus cristatus. The sequence goes on from VXAY01007041.1 coordinate 99,086, forward strand.
TCATTACACTGTGCTTTATGTGTGTACATACACGTAAGCATCATGTCTTCACTCATGAGGATGCCATGTTAATGTCTAGGTTCTGATTAGGTGTTCACATTCACTTTATAATTTGCATTTCAGGCATGAAACTCGTTGAAAATGATGTTCAGGCTATGTTATTTCAGAACTGTACATGTATAGCATATATGTACAATACAGAATCACAGAAAGGCTTGGGTTGGAAGGGACCTTAAAGATCATCTCATTCTGCTCCCCCCTGCACCTCCTGCCATGGGCAGGGCTGATATATATGTATTAAAGTAGTGACTTCAAACTTCATCATCATCATTATCTGAAATGCAAAGGAGAACTCAGGGCCTGTTCCAGAAGAATGGGTAAGAAGGGAAGATTATTTTGCCCATTTAACATGGGGAAACTGAAGATGGACCAAATTATGAAGAGAAGGGTTTATTTTATATGACTTAGACATCCAAGTGTCTACTGATTCCAGAACCCATCTATAGCCAGCAAATCAGCATCCCCAGAGAGTTCTATAAGAAAGACCATAAGTGACTGTCTCAAATGTGATGTGACTTCAGGATATGGAAACTTATGTCTTTTTATTCCAATCAACATCACCCAGAAGGTCTCTGGCAGAGTTGAGATTTCTGCCCACATATCTCATTCCCTAGGCTTACCTTAGCAAAGAGATAAAAAAAAAAAAAAAATCTGTTTTTCCTAGCAATGCTACCTGTCTTCTCAGTAACAGAAAAATTGCTCCTTCAAACCGGGAGAAACAGATAGCATAAACTCTTCATATTTTATTAATCAAGGTTCTGAGTTGTGAGGCTCTGCCTGAAAATGAAAGGTGGGTTTCTGTGACATGATAATTCAAAGTAAAATAAACAACTCACTGGTGTTTAGAAGAAGTTACATTTAGACCTTAGTTAGACGGAAACAAAACACAATAATCAGCAAGCTGATTTTTTTTTCCTCATTTTTAAAGTGAGGCAAAAGACCATCATGTCAGTTACACCTGGGAGAACTCTGCATTGAATATTTATTCCTTTTTAGCTCATAAACTCTCTGCGTCCTTGCAGTAAGTGATCTCCATCTCCTGGGCCTGGAGGATACTTGTCATTTCTGTGTAGGTAGCAATCTATCTACCTGCTGCAAGCTGCTGACTACCTCACCAGGATCCTGGGGAAGAGAAGTCCTCATTTATTTGTTTGAAACAGCTATAAAAGTGCTGCTGGGAAATTTCAGATGTATTTCCTTGTCAGATGTGTCCACTCTGAAGGTCTCCTAATGCAAAGCTGGTAATTACCAAAGGTGAAATATCCAACACAAACATCCAGCCTGCCGACCCAGCACTCACCCAGCATCACTGAATGACACATCCCATGGAAATAATAGCAATAATAATCCATTTTTCAAAGAAATTTCCTGACAGAAGGCTTGCTCCCCTTCAAGGCAAGTGTTAATGGTGTCCTACAAATTCAACATGACCTTCACAAACATCTCATTGGTATCTGAAGCCTGAACACGAAAAGACTGGAAAACTCAATTGTTTTCAGAGAAAATAGTTAGTTCTTTATTTCTGAACTCTCCAAAGATCACTCAGAAGCCTGGGATGAAGAAATTATCAAGTTCCCAAAATGCCAGAGACAGAACTGCACATGTCCCGACTCAGAAAATTAGGTTGTGTCATATGCCAATTACTTTAACTTTTTTTTTGTTGCACCTACTGCTTCATTTATAGTATGGCCTTTCCAGTTCAAATATTGCAAAATTCTGGGTATGGAAAGTGAGACATAGCTGCCCCAGAGCCTGATGAAACCTTCCCAGTGAGGGGTGCCACCAGGCAGAAGCAGCTCTCGATCCTGGAAACCCAGCCCACAGCTGGCAGCCCCTCATCCCCTTCAGGCAATCCCACAGTGGGCTCAGCTGAAGGGATATGAGCTCCCAGGGGTGCCAATGTGAGGAATTTGTCCCTGCTGGGTCCTGCAGTGGTGACTGATAAGGAAACCTCCCCAGCCTGTCTGGGGCAGCAATATTTATCTGGTATCTTCTTTCTAGACCTCTTGCTGATCTTGAATGTGAGGCCACTGAAAATGATGTCAAGCCACATATTTGGAAGCAACATGGATATATAGTTTCCACAGATGTCTTTTTTTCCACTTGAATACTATCTATTAAGTATCTGTCAAAGTTCTCCTGCAGACAAGCACCTCTTCAGGGACAGAGACCGTCCCTGCAATAAAGACCAACCAATTCAGTGTTTTCTTGGATGAGAGACAGGGCCTAAGCTTTATGCACTGAGGTGAGAGCTGTCTCTTTTTTTTTTTTTGGCCCAGCACACAACTAAGTCCCTGTCTTTGACTTAGATTCAGATGTAAATTCAGCCAAAGTGCCACTGGAGATCACCCAAACTACCTCCAACCAACACCATCTCCCCTGTGCACCTCATCCTTGTTCCATGAAAAAGCCTGTAAAGGGTCAACCCAAAATCCCACTGGCGTTGTCCTGCTCTGTGCAGCCACGCAGGAGGAGCTGTCCTGAGCTTCCAGTTCACTATTCCTCTGAGCTACTAGTGGATGAAGGTGACGAAGTGAATGCAAACACGCTGTGGTCAATTGCCTTTCCTCTCCATGTACTCATACTACAGACAATTCCCCTTTACATCTGTGAGCCAAAATTTCAGTTTGTTTGGTTTTGGTTTTTGTTTTGTCTTTTTTTTTTTTTTTTCACTCGTGGAGTTGTTAGAATCTTTCCTAAGGAAAAGAAAACCAGGATATATTTATCAAAATCTATGACCCCAAAAACAACTGCAGGTTTTGCTCTGAACGGACCCAGTAGGTTTTAAACCATCTCGTAACCACTAGCAGCTAAGGATCCATTACGTCAATCTCATTTGTCACGGGTAAAGGGGAGAATAAATGCCCATTACCAATGATTTTTTTATGATTCCACAGAGAATGCACACCAGATCAAAAAAAAAAAAAAAAAGAAAAAAAGAGGATGGTCTACTCATTTCTTCCCACTTACTGTGTAATTGGCCATTGGTATGTGGCAGCAGGGCTATGAAGCAAAGGGAAGAAAAGATAGTAATGGGTTGGAGGGTTTTGCATAAAGAGAACATGACAGGGCAGAAAGGAGTCTATAATAAATGTGGAAGGCAGAAAATCTTATTAATAATTAGTATCATGGCATCATCTGTAGGGCTTGTCCTGGTGTGCCAATAAATCAGACTCAAAGCCCCATGAACCTCATGCCTTTGGCTTCTGGTTGTACCCATGTTATGGGAAACACTAAAATGGACATGAGTATCTTTAGCTATATGTGCGTTCACATATGTATCTCTACATAATTTATAATCATATCTGTATCTATACCTATACAAATACCGACCTCTCTCCATCTCTGTTTTTATTTCTATGTCTAACCCTGTCTGTATCTTTATCTCCAGCTCCTTCTCTATATCCATATTTACCTCTGTTTCTATCTTTATCTGTATCTCTTTTAGGACCATCATTTTTATTTAAGAGTTCACAGAGCAGAAACAGAGAATGGCTGCCTGAAGGACAGCACAGAAATTTAGAGGGGAAAAAAGCACAGAACAAAAAGAAACAAATGAAAAATTATACATGCCTACATTGCCCTCTTCAAAACCATCTTTTAAATGATTGTCATGACCAAAGTTTCTCTGCATCCCACCAGCCCTGGGTTCAGTGAAAGCTCCTGGTTTTCCCTATGTAACGTATGAATTTAACCTGAAGGGCAACATTATCATTTGACCCATGAGAGTGTAAGCCCCAAAGATCATCAATTGCCTTAAATTGGTGGCCCAGTCACTCATTTAATGCCTCCATGTCAGCTTGAAATAAGACTTACAGTTTGATAGGTCAAAGTGAAAAGGGGAGGATGGGAGGGGGGAAGAAGAAAAAAAAAAAAAAGTAAAAGGCCAGACTGATTGCCACAGCGATAAAATAAATAAATAACTAAAAAAGTATATAAAAAAAGAGGAAACACTCCTCAGTGAAAGCATTGTCAAAAAAATATATATGGGGAGGAGCAATTTTACAACCTCCTGTAACCCAGTGGTCCTGAGGTATTGCCTTTCACCGTCTACCCAGGAACAGGCCTCTGAGAGGTTGTAAAAACACCATCTATTATTCCAGAGACCGAGGCATCGTCTGGAGGGGCTGTCTCGTACCGAGAGACTTTGCTCTCCCACCCACGTGCAGGCCCACAGAGCAAAATTACAGATGGGCCTCCCTCCAGCTCCTGTCCTGGGGTCCCTGCAGGGCCCTCCAGCCCTTGCAGGGTGCTGGCAGGATGCTGTGTGGATCCAGCAGCAGAGCCCTCACTCCTGCTTGCATCCCTGTGATGCAGGCAGGGATGGAGGCAACTGATGCATTTGGGTGTGAAGCATGCCCAGGCTCTCACTCACCCCCTCTCTGAGCCCATTGTGTTTTCCAGACTTGTTTGTTCTTGTCCCATGTCCCTGGTTGGTCTTTGGTCACTGGTTTTCTCCCTATTTCTTAATGGTCTACACTGAAATAACCAAGTTTATTTTTAGCTGTTTTTATCTTTCTTCCCCCAATTCCAGTGATTTAGTTCCTGAGTTTCATTTTTTTTTCTGTTTTTTGTTTTTCTTTTTTGGTTGGTTTTGTTTTCTCTCTTTTTTGTTTGTTTGTTTGTTTGTGTTTTTCTGGTTTTGGTGGTTTTTGGGGGGTTCTGGTTTTGGTGGTTTTTGGGAGTTGGTTTGTTTGTTTTTCACCCTTTTTCTCTATTTTTTCTTTACTGAACCACCTGGCAGATAGGTAGAGCAAGGGAAATTTGCTTACACAGTGTGCATTAAGAAACACTGGTTTCAAGCTGGTTATATAGACAAAATAAACAAAATATAGATAAAATAGTTACATATATAAAGTAATAGTTTAGTTATACAGACAAAATAATCAAAAAGCAGCAAGGACACCAGCTCTGGAAACCAAATCAAACAACATACATCCTCAAAGAGAAAAAAAAATAAAAGCATAGGCACTGAGAAAGCTTTTTCTCTCCAAGAACCCGAAGGAGATGGTGGACTACAGGTTCCTCCAGAAACCTGACCAGAACAAGGTTGCAACTGACACCCCTGTTTGCTTCCTCTCTCTAGGGCTGTGGTCGTTCTTTCCCTCCTTATCCCTAGAAGATGCTATCAAACAGTTTGCACAGTCACAAAGCTCACACTTCAGGCATTTGTTTGTTTGTTTGTTTATTCAACACCACACTCATGACGGAATGAGGACTTTAGATGCAGTGTTTGGTTCTGGGTCAGGGCCAAAACAGGACATGTGGTCCCACCTGCATTCCCTGGGTCTCGTGTCTGGGCCACATTTCAGGTTCTTTCTATAGATTTCTTTTTCCCCCCTAGTTTCCAAGTGCACGGGCCAAGGCGTGTGCATCTCCATCATACCATCCACACTGCTCAATGTCTCCATTTTAGTGTGTTTGCTTCCAACACGAGACACAATCCTAAGCAGTCTCCTGGAAGAAGCAAAGCTTAACTACCATGATGGGCACCTGCCTGGTTCCACTTCTCCCTTTTCTTTCCAAAAATGTGCAGCCAGGGGTGGACAAATGTCACATCAAGGTAGAGAGCCTTCCTACAAATATGCCCTCTCAATTCAGCTCTGAGCTGATACCTGGAGAGTATTTTTAAGTATTACTGTATGATCCTCAAGTGCAGGCAGTCTGCAAGAGGGTGCAGTCTCTGCTGCTGGGAGCCAGCTGAGGTCCCTAGTGAGTAACTCCCCCAGCTTTCCTCCTTGGAGCTGGAGGTCTATGCAGTCTCAGCTCATGGATGGGGGCTCAACAGGTGTCCCTGAGCCACCCTGGATTTTCAGAAATGTGGTGGGAACTGATGGCACTTGCAGTTTGTTTTGGTTTTTGCTCATGTTCAGGTGCCTCTTGCAGCAATGGTGCCCTCAGTCCTCTGATCCCTGGGGTGGATTAAGCCAGCTGGCCCCACACCTCAGGTCAGAGATGAGAGAAGAGGGGAGATTTGCCTCACACAAGCCCTGTTTACATGGTAATAAACACCTCCTAGCCATATCCAGCGTAAAAGGTGTTACTTCATCAAACGGGGCCTCGGAACTCTACCAGGCACTCAAGTGTGACTAAGCATGTCCTGCTTCAGGAGGTGGCTTCAGTTTACAGCCTGTCCTCCCCAGACACAGCCAGGGCCCTGGAAGAAAAAGGCAGCTGCTCCTTCCTGGAGCACAGGGCACCCATTCTTGTCTGCCCTGATCAATGGCAGAACAAAGCCCAGCACAGTTCCTGGAGCAGCACACCAGCCACACAGCTGCTTTTCAAGCATGGAACCCCCACCAAGGAAAGCGAGGGATAGGGAAGCGAGCACGGAGACAGAGGCTGCCATAGTGATAGAGAGGGGCATCAAGGTCAGATAGGATGAGACCCTGAGGAACCTGATCTAGTGGGTGGCATCTAGTGGGTTATTCTGTGATCCTGCTGTCATCCCCTGGCCTTCTTTTCAGGGACTGTTTTGTTGCCACTTGTCAAGACTGTGAGAGAAAAGTGTGCAGGATAAAAAAACCTCTGAGTTCATGCTTCTTCCAAAGCGGCAGTGATCTGAATGCAAGGATTTGGAGTAGAGTGGCAACAAGGTGTATGAATGACACAGTAGAATCTCTTCCCCTTTTCCCCTTCCCTGGGGAAATACAGTAAAGGGATCAGCCCCTAACAGCCCAGAGTTGGAGCAGATGAACTGATGCCCTCTCTTTCCCTTTATCATATATCCAGTAGGATGCTGTATCTCACACATTCTGCAAAGCGCCTCCAGCAACTTCATTCCCTCTGCTCTGCACAAAGGATATATTCAGCATGAAATTATTTCATCACAGTTCTTTAATTTATTTGCTTAGGCAGCAACTTTTCTCTTCTTGTCTGAAGATAGGAACATTACCCAGCACTTTTCTTGTGCTTTTTAATACTAAATTTCTTCCCCACCATCAATCCTAAATTTGACCTTCACCACATGTGGTCAAACCTATTAAAATATATTTGTAACCTTTGATCAACTAATCAATTTATAAATATCAGTATCTTTAAAATTCAGCATGATATAAATACAAGCAGGCAACAGGCTTCTTGAGAGTTACATGGTCTGATGATAGTTTTCTAAAAAAAACAATCATATCAAATCATCTGGAGAGCTTTTTCCTGAAGCTGTTTTTATACAAACCTTATCTTCAGCTGGTCAAGGCATCACTACCTACATCACTGCTAGCAGAGCTCTCAACATACAAACTCAAGAATATTTACCTCTCACAAAGGATTTTTCAGAGGCAATGCTGCTTCAGAGAAACCATTTCCCTCCCAAGTATGCCAAGAAAAACGCTGCTCAAGTCATCTGGCCACTATGTTTGATCATCCACCTCCCTTTTCAGCTGATGGGCTAACACACATCCTCCCTTGCTGACCAGAGGGCATTCAGCTTAGAAAACACTAATGCGTGAAAACGTCTGCAGGCTGGCTACGTGAACAGCAATATACATTTTTAATTTGAATAATATGCAGTGTTTACCATAATTAGACAGCACATTAACATGATTAAACCAGTGCTGCAGATCAGAGTGGCAAGGCACCCGCCTCGAATCCAAAGCCTTTACTGCCGGGAGAAGTGTGTTGTGCTTGTCCATTGAGTGACTGCTTGCCCTGCCCTTTTGCAGCGTGAGTTTGAATCTGTCATTGCAGGGGGCAAAATTTCCCTTGACAAGCAAACAAATCCATTAACATGTTAACAGGTTTTGCATGTACGTGTGGAAAATATTAAGAATGCCAGCCTAACAGCATGGTTTAGGAGGGCAGTATTTATTCCAAGACAACGAGATGTTCAAGTTTTACTAGGGAAAGCTTTTACCTACCCTGAGAGGCTATCCTGGAAAGGAATTGATTTTCAACAGTAGCTAAAATAACAGGACTGGGAATCAGCAGAAATCACTGCTATTTTTAGCTGCTAGTTGTTGATCTCTAACTTTAGTATCCATCAAATGGCCGCAATTATATTGCTATGTCTGATTGCTTTGTGTGTACCCTCCAAGTACTCCAATTCACAGTCTGCTCTCCTACTCGTTGCTGGGAGCTTTGCCACTGATTTTAATCAGGCCAGAACTTCACCCTTGTTTCAGCCAGCAGAAGTCCTGGCAACAGACTTTTTTCTCTGGAGCAAGCCAAATGTGATGGAAAATGGAAATGATGGCAAACGGACACAAAAGCGGCCCACACATTTAAAAGTGAGACTGTCCAGTTGTGGAGCTTTTGGGGGGATGTGGAGAGCGTCTGCTGCATTTATTTAATTCTGTGTGTTGGAGGAATGTGAGGGTGGATTTAAGATAGCAACTGGACACAGAGAAAAAATAATTATCGAGCATTAAGTAAAAGTGGATGGTGATTCATAAATCCTTTGTGTTAATACTTTCCGTTGCAATATTTGATTTGACCCATTACACCAGATAAGCACCTTTACACATGGAGGAATTCAGCAACAAAAGTTATTCCAAAATACAGCAGCTGCAGAGCATTAAGAGTGCTCTAACCATTAAAGGGCATCTGGAACATCTCAAAATTAGTCTTACACCAGGCCACAGGCCACAGAGATTTCCATACAATGGGCACACTTCAATTCATTCCAGCTTTAGCTGTGTTCCAGCACTATGTCCAATGCTTAAGACTGGGAAAGCCCTTGCAAGCTGCAACAGTTTTGCAACTGTCAGGGAATGATTTTCAGCATATAATCTTCAAAGCAAAGTGGAGTAACCCACAACACAGCAGCAAGATCCTATCTTAATTTTTACAAATGCTTTGCTTATGACATGAGTGGCTAAAGTCAATAAAATGTCCTTCTGAGCAAGGTGTGATAAAAACTTGCAGGGCATCTTACAGAGTGTGAGCTCCAAATGCCCAAAGCAAGCCCAAGTGGGACTGACATGCAGTATATAAGTAGGACAAACATGATGACAGCTGTAGATATGGTTATTCCCTGACATCTTGGTCCCATTCAGCCTGGTTTAATGATGGCATCATCTGAGGAGGTGGGAAGGGAAGCCCAAGAGAGGATGTGTTGATGGGAGAACAGAGAGCACTAACTTCTATCTCTACCTTCTACCTTTCCAAAAGGGAGCACAGCTTGGGACAAGGGAAGTCGATGTGGATAGATATGGGAGAGGAAAGGTGTGTTGTAGGGCATAGTGGAATGTGTAACTATGAGGTTTACACAGTCATTGTTGTGGTGAAGTGTGCTGATGCAAGTCAAGAAACTTCTATTAGATAATCTTGCCCAAGGGTTAGATTTCGAAGGAGAAAGATGAGAACGGGATGTTCTGGAGTATCCTGCATGATCCCACCCCTACTGCGAGGAACACGGGTACTTCTCCACATTCTTCAGCAGCAAAAGACAATACTGAGCCCTTCAGAGAATCTCACTCCATGTATACAGAAAATAGGCTTAGAAGACCAGAAAAAAACACAAAAAAACACAAAAAAACCCCCAAAAAACTTAGTGGTTTCTTTCTGCCTTAAATCCTCTCTGGCATTACTATAAAACCAAATGTAACCCTTCCACTGCATTGCAAGGGGATATGAGAGCTCAGCAATGCTGGGCTCTTTTGAAGCCCTTTGATAAGAGGATGATAAGAGCAATACAAGAGAGATGGGGAAAGAAATACAGATCACAGGATAAGCACAACTTTCGCAAGAAAGGACCCTTTGTAATACTTTCTCACATCCCAGGACACCTGACAAGAGCAACAAAGAATTGCTCTGTATCTGGTAACAAATCCAAACTTTTAATCTCTGTTTCTCTCCAACGCCAGGTCTAACTGGTGTTTTCCCTGCTTCCAAGATGAAAAAATAATCTAGCCCAGAGGTTACCTGGATGCTCCTGCAATAAATTGGGCTGGGACATGTAAGGGGCAGTCCTGATGGGGCTTGATATGCAAGGGCCAAATACTTCAGCAGGAGCAGAAGATGCTGGATACCCTGTGTTCAACACAGTGGATGCTGTCAGGATTGAACGTGGAGCAGAGGACTTGAACGGACCTCCCTAGCATAGCACAGGGCTTACTCACTCCTGTCAATCTGGGTCACAGCAGGGCTTCCCCGAGTCTGACTTCAGCACTCGGAGGAAGAGCAGAAGGAAGGGTGGATTTTCGCCCCTGAACCGAACGGCTCCGACTCCACTTCAAAGTGCATCTCACTGAGGCTGACTGTGCAGATACGAAAAAAATTAGTTTAAGGAGTGAAGTGGCTTCACCTGTGGGGCTCAGCTGGGGGTTCAGCCTTGGTGGTGGGGCTGGCAATGATGCTCTGCTGCTGTGGCCACAGCCAGGGATGGCACAGCATCTTGCTGTGAAGCTCTAGTCCCTCTCCATGGCACTGAAATCACATTAGCTGATAGCAACACTGCTAGAGGAAACTCACACAGAATCAGATGTGCCTCCTTACTCTTGTAAAACTCATTATAGTGAGGAGGGGTGTCGCTGATGGGATCAGCAGTGCCACTGGGACTTGGGACTATCGATCCTTGCTGCTGGAGCAGTATCAGCCTCCCAGAGATTACATTCCTCCTGTTCACAATCTCCCTGCCCCATGGTGAGATGCCATTGCTTAATGACTGGTTCAAATCAGCATCACATACACACCCCAGGGTGGCTTGACGAGCACTACAACATATATATTGCAGGTTTGTCCCCCAGGCCTGTGAGGTATAGATCATTTTTAGAGCATGTGAGGGTTGTGACCTATCTCCTGGACTATAAATCCAAGAGGACAACGTGCTCGCTTTGCTTTGCTCCTCGTACTCTAAACCAAAAAATTATTGTCCAAGGACTCAGTGGGAAGGGAATGTACACTTTTTCTCTGGAAGCAATCAGAAGTAGGTATTAAAAGTACAATCTGTAATGATCAGAGGATTGCAAAGAATTTACCAGATAGAATAACATGCAGTCCTTTCCCACATGGCCTTGGTTTGCTGAATTGTGTATACTTTCAGTGAATCTGCACGGACTAGAGAGAATAAAGGTACAATATTCTAGGCCTCTTACAGATACTGAAGGAGAAAGTAAAAGTCTTGTAATTGGGTTCATTCCCTGCCTTGTGTTGCTGTAGGGTGTCTTATGACCCCAAAGGCTCTAATGATTTTTCATAAAAAATACTGGTCTGTGTATATCAATCCATGTATGAGTAGATGATTCTCTGTATCTCTGGCTTTAATGTTTTGTGCAGCCATAAACCACTTGGGACACCAAACACAGGTCCTGCCTGTGCACATTAGCTGGATTTAAATCTGCAGGATCAAACAGTGATGAGGGGAAAAGTGCACACTCCTTCATCCTGAAGAATCACAAATCTGGTGGTTTTGGACTATCAAGCCTGCTTCATTTCAAAACTGTCACTTCCTATGATATAGGAGCCTTGGGCTTTCCCTCCCAGGAAAGAAAATATAGAAGTGTGTCTGAACTTCTGGGTACTCTGGGCATTGCCTTCAGCATCCCCGTGGCTTGCCAAGTCTTTGGAGTTCCATAACGCCTCTGCGCCGAGCTGCGCCGCAGCCCTGCGATGCTCCTCCACAAAGCCTGTCAGGATAAAGCACATCCCTTTCAACACCGGTGCTCTCCCAGCTTAAAAATAGCAGTCAGGACGTGGAGGTGGGGAGGAAAAAAAAGATTAAAATCCAATTTCCTCGAAAGGCTTGATCCTCATTCAAGTAAGAGAAAGAACAGGCTCCTTTCTGGCTTTTCCAGCCCCAAAGAATCGGGGCGGAATCTCAGAGATGATCTTTCCATGCTGCTTCTCCATAAAGGTTAGCAGAGGGACAGACCCTCCTGTTGAGTGCACAGATGTGACACACATGGATCATCTTTTTTTTTGGTCCAGGCTGGGAAAGGCCTTTTGAAGAATGTTGCTGGATATGCAGGGGGCAAGCTCAGAAGTGGGGGTCACATCTCAAATTTTAAATAGCACAGAAGCACAACTGGAAAGGAGTGAGGGGAGGAACAGAGGGATGAAGGATGGCAACAGAGGAAGGCCAGGGCAAAATATCAAAAGTATTCCTTGCAGTTCTTTAACTGCTGGGATCAGGCCCTCACCACACAGAAATCAACACAACCCCACTGACTTTGGGGAGCTGTGCCAACAGGCACCAGCAGGAGACATGTATCCAAATCCAGACTAGCCCCACATCTCCCCAGACCCAAAGCCCTGTGTGGCCAGCCAGCAGGATGCTCATGGGAGTAGAGTACAGGAGAACCCCCCGACCTAAAAGGAGCATCTGCGCAGGAGCAATGTCCATCTGTCTGTCAGTCGAGCAGCACATTCTGTCCTGGCTGTCAGACACAGCCCTGTGTACATTGCTGCCCGACTTATATTTAGCCCCTGATGTAACTAAAGTCAATAATATTCCATTAGGGCAGCTGCTCCTAACTCCCGAATAGGCTTTTGCTACGCCGGCTCCACCTACACATGTCAAAAATCTGGACATATACAGCAACAAAACCTCCCCGTGTTTATATACACAGTGGTACAGTTTTGAATAGAAAATATACGACTGTTAGCATAGTTTAACAGTCTGCAGTATAACAGCAGAGGCTTTTTTTTAATAAGAGACATTGATTCTCCTTGTCCAGGGGCGAGTTTAAAGGGCTTAAGCTTCACTGCAAGTCAATATTGGCCTTTCCCTTTTTAGGGTATGTTTCTACATTGGAGCATTCCTTATCTCTGCTCCAGATGACAGGTTCTGTGAAGGGTTTTGTAGTGTTTTCTGGGAAGGAAGACGTGCACATGAAAAAGGAGAATCACATTGCAAATCCCACACTTGAGCCTGTAAGAAGTTTACATCTGGTGTTTCGTGTTACTTAAATAAGGGCTTGTGCCAGGCACCACATGAATATTCCTGTATCATTGTTTTTCCAAAGGAAAATTCCAATTAAAACAATGTGGGGCTCCTTTCAGTTTTGCTATAAAATGCTATGGAAGGAATTGCAATGCAAAACACTAGAGAATTGCAGTTCCCTTCCACAGCACAGGGAATTGCAGGAATTACAAGGATTACTAAAATAAAAGAAAGGTTAAAGGTACGGACCTGAGATCATGAATCGGGAAGGGAGAAAATCTCATATAACTTCAGCAAAAGACTCATCCATCCACCTACCTGATGTACATGGTGAAAATGCCCAAACATACATTAAAAAGTAACAAGTAACTAGTTCAGTATTAAAAAAAAAAAAAAAAAAAATAAAAATTCAAGAAGTACGACTTAGACACGAAGTTAGTTCTGTCTCTGTTTAATCCCATGGTCTTCACCATGTGGGCTAGAAGGGCACAGAGAACCTCTGTTGGCATTTCTGAGTAAATATAAATATTTCTTCCACTAGCAAGGTACATTTGGGAATGCAAAATCTCTGCAGCCCCAGACCTCAGCAGGGCCAGTGGTTTGGGGAGCAAGACCCTTGGGAAGTCATGCTGAAATCAACCAAAACCTGATTGTAGACTCATATCACAGAATCACAGAATAGTTTGGGTTGGGAGGGACCTTCAGATCACCCAGTTCCAACCTCCCCTGCCATGGGCAGGGACACCTTCCACTATCCCAGGTTGCTCTCAGCCCCATCCAACATGGTCTTGGACACTTCCAGGGATGGGGCAGCCACAGCTTCTCTGGGCATCCTGTGCCAAGGCCTTACCTCCTTCATAGGGAAGAATTTCTGCCTAGTATGTAACCTAAGATGATGATGATGATGATGATGATGATGATGATGATGATGATGATGATAATAATAATTTCAAAAATGTTGTCTAAGCAACACACTGACTCCCCAGAGAAGCCTGGGTACAACTGAAGTCTCTGCTTTCTTTTCAAACCTCTGGCATAGAGACTTTATTTTAAAGTATTGCCTTTCTGTATCTTCCCATGGAGACCAGAGGTAGTGATGACATTGACAGAGAGAAGCCATCTGCCAGAAGAGATACCTGGCTGTGCCTCTCCATACCTGGGATCAACTGTACCACCCTCCCAGGGAACAGCACAGGATTTGTCACACCCTTCTATTCTCAAGAGCCATGCTACTGACCAGGTGATCCATGGACATGTCTCCTGGGGATGTGGAGTGTCCCCAGATTACCCAGCTGAGGGCTCATCAGTGGGGTGACACTAGAAACCCTTGGCAGGAAACAGCAAGGCATGAATTATCTTAGACAGATCAGCTAAAGGAAACAAATCAGTTTGTACTTCTCAAAATGATTTCTCTGGAAATTCATTAGTAGGGAGTAAACCCCTTGTGATGAGGATGCTCTCTGGAGGAGGACATCAGAGTAATTTTTCTAACAATCTATTCACTTGCTTTTCAGAAAAGGATATTTGGAGATGTGTAAATTCTGGGAAACGCATTCCATTGCATAATGGCACTGCTCACATCTTGCAGGGAGAAAAAAAAAAAAAATGTTTTCTTCTAATCCTTTTAGACATGTAAAATTTCCAGGTTTAAAAATTCAGGGTCAGAGCAGGTGCTTCTGGTGATGCTTGCAGCAGAAGAACAATAGACCAGAATAGAAGAGAAACTCTATTTTCTTTATTCAGGTAAGAACCTCATTAAAAATCAATAGGCCTAATTTATCCCTGATAACATTCTGTTGAAGTCTGTACATTTACCCTAGGGATTAATTTAGCCTAATGGGTCTTCATGCGCAAACAACACAGGCAAGGCTTGATTCTTGGAAGTTACTGCAAATGCTACTACAAGACTTGATCCTATCACTGAAAAAGACAGAGAGGGTTGAAGTATCTAATAGGCTCAAAGCCCTTGAATGATATCCAAATACAGCCTGTGGTGAATAAATGTTTTATGGCCAATCATATGTCAGTGTGAATCAACTTTTTAATGGATGCTGCTAATCATAAAATGAAAGAACAGAGATCAATTTATACAGTTCAAAGGGGGAAAAAAAAAAATTAAAGAAGAGACGTGTTGTCTTGTGATCCCTTGTGGACACTGGCAAAAGTGAGTCATCCTGACCTACCCTGATCCTCGGAAGGAGATACTTCTCTCCAGTCCTAGAAAATGAGCATTTGCCTTGCAAGGCTCTGCTCCTGTTTAAAAAAACAAAAACAAAAAGAAAAATCTAAACATTAAAGAGCCTGGTTTCACTGAGAATACGTGACAGTGAATTAGTGGCCCTCAGGTGTCGGTATACAGGCCAGTGAATTAAATTAAGCTCTTTGCTTCTGTTCTAATGTAGCAGAACTAATGCAGTCACGGCTCAGCACTGCAGCTTCTTAAATGTGGGCACTGCTGCTGCCACGGGGAAGGGAACCTGCTTTCCATCCCCTGGGGACGCTGGCTGGAGTCAGCGAGCAAACCTGGGAGCTGTGACATAACGTCTGAAGACATGGGCAGGAGGAGGACCAGGCAGCAGAGGCAGCTACAGTTCCAGTCTTAACTCCATTAGAGGGGAAATCAAGCACAGTGGCTTTTAAGCACAGTCTGAGCAAGCATCATGCTAGGGGATGGAAAAAATCCCCAACATCAACAAAATCCCAACAGGGCCACAGTAACCCTTTCACTTCCTCAGGCAGAAAAAGGCATCGCTTGGAGGTTCATAAAACCCCTTTTCCACAAAGCTCAAGCTGCCATGATGATGACTTCTGGCTTTAAAAAATGGAAACGAGCCCCACAGAACTGGGGAACACCATGGAAACATCTGTCAAGGAGAAAGAGGGAAAGGGAGAGGAAGAGGGAGAGGGAGAGGGAGAGGGAGAGGGAGA
>VXAY01007041.1:115018-140866 GCA_013399855.1 Oxyruncus cristatus
GGAGGGGAAGGGTAAAATGAAGACTTAGTGTTCCCACACTTTTTGCGCTTCCCTTGACTGTATCTTTCCTTTCCTGCTCCTGCCCCTCCCATCCCCCTTGGTGCACAGTAGCAAGCTGGGTAAATATTAACCATGATAAGAAATGATTAATGAATTATCAATTGCAATCAACCTGCATAATGCAAACAGCTGGACGGTAAGGAAAAATACTGGCTGCTCTGTCTCTACTATTAGATTGGAGAGAAGGTGGAGGCAGAGAGTAAGTTAGGAGGCTGCTACATCTACTGTAGATCCTGAAATGTACCCTATACTCTGGCTATTCCAGGTAACTCTGCGCTAACTGGAGCATAGATACTCATGCAAAACTGTTTGATTTGCATGTAACAGTTATTAAGAAGGTGCATAAAAAATCCCACCTTTGCCTATGCAAATGGAAGGGGAGAAGCACCGCCGGCAGCTGCTCATGCACAGCTGGCCTGTAATGGCACGTGCTTTTGGAGAAGAGCAGGGCCTCTTGGACAGGAGGCTCATGCTTGATCTACCTTCATCAGCAGTATTTCCAGCTGGTTAATGAACAAGTAAACACTCTGAAAGCTTCTCATGAGCTAGCCGAGATATTTTCCCGGAAAAAAGTCAAGCCTCGCGGTATCAAGAGCTGCCCTAACAAGTTCCTCCAAGGGTAAACTGAAACAAAGTGGTGATAAGGTCAATATTTTCCAATGGTGTTGCTTAAAATATCCAGCAAAGTCAATAATAATCGAGACAACCACTAATTTGGATTACTGCACTGGGGTGTAACTGGGTGATATGAAACTTTCATGTTTGAAAACATAGGTCTTAACCAAAAACATAGGTCTTAACCACTTGCTTCTGTTTAAAGAATGGGTAAGGAGAACACCTGTGCTGGGTTTTGGACCTCACCACTAAAAACAAGGAATGGCGAAGGCTGAAAAATCAGCGTGGGCACAAGGACTTGCCCCTCTATCTCCCTGAGAGGGGGCTGCTCCCTGGGAAAGGGCTGTGATCGATGCTAAAATTAATCAGAGGACCATGGAAACTCATCTGTGGTCAAGGTGCTCCCAGCTGGTTCTGGAAAAGAGAAGTGTGCTACTTGTCCCTTCTCACTCCCTCTGGAAACACAAGCACCAGCAGCTCAGCTGCTGACTTCTTTTACATTCGGACACAGATGACATTGAGTGGCGTATCTTTAACAGCTCTTGCTTTTCTAGTTAAGCATTAATGTTTAACGAGATCAGCCTGCAGTTGCTCGTTAGTGCCCAGTGCTCCAGCTAATTAATACATCACCGGGAGAGCCAGTCTGGGAAAGGAGAGCGAGCAAGTGCATTCCTGAGGCCTTTCTCAGCCTTCAGAAAAGAAAGAAAAAAATAGGAAATACGGGCCAAGAGTTCTTCAGAGCGGAGGAATAAAAGGGACTGAGCCCTGCGGAATGTTTGTGCAGCAATGCCGAGCTGACTGTCTGTGATGAGGATGTCTCTCACCACGCCATCCTTCCCCTGATAAAAGACGAGTTTGTAGCCCACAAGGAGCGGTGCCGGAGAGGCAGCTTGAGTGTCACAGAAACACGCCAGCCCTGACAGCCACACACATTTTCCAAGCAAGAAGAAACAAACAAAGCACCTTCTCCCCGGCCTGGTCCCTGTTAATTCCTCTTACCAGCTCACCTCATGCAAAGGGGGTCACAGGGAGATCAGAAACTCTTGTCAGCACCTGGCTTGAGGCCGCTCCATCGCGCTTGGTGGGGCTGGTGCCTGCTCAGTAGGCAGGGATTTTTCTTAGAAATCACATGCATTGCTGCCAATTCTCACAAATGTAACAGGATTCCCACGAATTTTCAATTTATTGCGCCTACAATCCCACTGCCTGCATCAAGCGATGATTTGCCAGCCCTGCTGCTGAAGATAACATCTTTAAAATTCAAGTCCAGTGTTTTCTCCAGTATTTCAGAATCCTGCACGAAAATTGAAAGACCCTTTTGTGCTTACCTCAGTTCAAATGTCAGCCAAATTTTCAAACCAGAGAAGTACATTTACAGCTACTGGATGAAAAAAAAAAATTAAAAATCTGGGGTCGCTCTTAGTTCAAATGGTGTCTTAGAGCCTGGTGTTCATTTTTTATAGCAATTTCAGAATGTAAAAATGGAAAACGTAATTGTCTCTTTATATAGGAGAAGGCAGCCACATGGTGCAAAACCCCTATTAGTGTGTAATATGAAGGATCAGGCGGGGTCATCAGAAACACTAAGCATAACGTTTAGTTTTCAGATATTTAGTCTTGGGAGTGTTGGAAGGAAGCAGAGAAATGGGTCAATATTTGTATCACAGATTTAGAAAGAGAACCCAGCTTCGAAAAGGGATGTGTCTTTCAGCTGCTGACATGGAACAGAGTTATGTGGTCGTGAATCGTACCTGATTTAGGATTAAAAATCACACCTGTACGTGAGCCACCAGCAGCAGCCTTATAACTGGAGTTGCTAATACTGCTGAACTCAAAATGTTTGACCATTGTGGGTCAGGGTCCTTAGCAACACTGAATGAAAATCATAAAAATTAGATTTTATTTATGTGCCTTCTGAGTTTCATGGACTTTAAGCCTCATCATTCACTAATGTTGCTGTTTCAAAGGAAAAAAGAAAACAAACCAGGGAAGAATACAAACCACTGCACACTGCATTATCATAAGACTCTTAAAAATCACAGGAGTAGGCTATGCAGGTCCCAACCCAAAGCTCAGCCCATGCAAACCAATGATCCTTCCACCCCTGGGTCCAGCTGAGTGCTAAGTGGACAGCATATGCAGGAGGTAAGGATTCAAATGCTGATGCTCAGGCAAATTGAATCGGAAAAATTGGGAGCTTTGGCAGGGCAAGAATGGAAGGTTTTCATTGCTGCATACTGAATCTGTGGAAACTAAACGGAAACTGTGTTCCACCACCTTTTTCATTGCTGATTAAATGGCAGCTGATAGAGAAGTACAATTTTGTAGTGTCGCTGGAGAGGGAGAGAAGGATGGAAGAGGAAGAGAAGTGCATTGTAAAATAGTGAACAGCTGGGAGTGATGCATCAGTGGTAAATGGATTCTTCAGTACACATACAATCCTTATGTCAGCTGTGCTGTGAGCATCCTTTCCATGGCAGTAAATAAAATGGAGGGGGGGGGAAGTCTAACATTCATTAGACAAATGCACTATTTAAGAGAAAAATCTAAAATCCTTTACTTTTAGTCTTAAATCTCATAGATAAAATCATATATGTAAGTATAGACTCATGCATAAATGTAAACTTTATTTTCAACAGCTATAAGGCCTGAATTATTGGAATAATTGGAATCTGTTATCATGATTGCTAATGGATTTCTCCTGGCACCAGTTCTGTGAGATTAGGAAGTTCCTCTACGCCTCTTATCAGATGAGAGAACTCAGAGCCAAGCTTTGGGGTGACTCAGCAGGGCTGCACAGAAATAAAAGTTCAACATGATTTTCATTGGGCCAGGAAAGCCAAGATTTAAGCAGGGAACAATTTGGCTCATAGTCATGGGTAGATAAGGAAAAGTGAAAATGATTATGAAACAAATAACCTTATTATTGTTACTGAAGAAAAGTAAGGGCCCTTGTTCAACTGAGGTGCCACTGTACAAGGTCTGAAGAAATACAGGCCAAGACACTTGGAAGGGCTGAAAATCAGAAATAGTAATTAACTTCTGATGCCCAGCTACTGAGTGTAATTTCTGTAACACCCAGATGGTGTGTACGTGGGACCAGAATCAGAGACAACACCACTACTGCCATCAAAACCCGAGCAATGGCCATATTGGCATTCTGCTGTTCAGACACTGATAATTTCTGGAGTAGCTGTACCTGTCCGTGGGGCCAGTGACTTGCTCTTCTGACAATCAGTTGTTAATGAATCTCCAGTAACAGTATGAGGACTGAACAAAACCCAGGAACTTTCATGGAATCCTGCACACATTAGAACCAACCAACCAACCAACCAACTAACCAAACAAACAAAGAAACCCAAGGCAAATGGATAACTTACTCTCACAGAAAATTCATCCACAATGACCCTTCATTGTCACCTGAAATCACTGGAAAATAAGGGAAAACCTAAACACACCCCTAGAGGGACACCACTTGGACCTGTGATTGTGTCCATTAACAATGCAACACATGAAGGCAAAGCCTTCAGCTACTCTGATGTCCTGAAATGGCAGCTCTCTTGCTGCCTTCCCCATTCACTGGCTTTCTTTCCGTGATATTGCTGTAAATGGAATGATCATAGAATTGTTAAGGTTGGGCTTTGTTTTCAGGTCATGCTGACATAGAGCATTATGCAGAGGCATTCATACAATCACAGAATCATTTAGGTTGGAAAAGATCTCTAAGATCACTGAGTCCAGCTGTTAATTCAGCCACCACTAACGCATTTCCCCAACTGCCACATCTACATGGCTTTTAAATCCCTTCAGAGATGGTGACCCTGGGCAGCCTGTTCCAGTGCTTGACCACCCTTTCAGTGAAGAAATTTTCCCCTAATATCCAATCTAAACCTCTCTTGGTGCAACTTGAGGCCATTTCTTCTCACCTTGTCACTTGTTACCTGGGAGCAGAGCCCGACACCCACCTCGTACCACCTCCTCTCAGGTAGTTGTAGAGTGACAAGGTCTCCCCTGAGCCTCCTTTTCTCCAGGATAAGCCTCCCAGGGAAAGCTCATACCAAGGAGGAGAGGAGGCAGGACCCTGGGTAGAGCAGAGCATGTGGAGCCACTTCATCTCACAGCTTCCTCTTGCTTTTAATGGCTGGTGTGCAATGGCAGACCTGTAATGGCCCGAGCCTTTTAAAGTTGGAAAGATGAAAAAGTAAGAGTCATCTTCCCAAATTATAAAACCCAGCATGGTTTTAGCTGTGCACTGAAAATCCCTCCCCTCTGAAACGAACTTTGGTGGGAGTCTGGCATGCAGGAGGGGAGGTTTCAGCCCAAACACTGCAAGTTGCCACAGCCCAAACAACCAAGTCAGGGACTTATCATAGGAAGTGACGGGCAACCTCAACTATAAGCGAGGTCATCAGCTCCATCTAAACACTTTCTTTGAAATATATCTGCAGGGGAATAAAAACAGGATGGCAAACGACTCAAGACTAAATACTCTGACATATCCTGCAATACCCTTTGCACTCTCTTTTTGACTCCAGGAAAAGCCGGCAGGCTGAGTAGCAGCTCCGTTTCCGTTCCCTTTTCACCTCCCCTCAAGAAGAGTGACTTTTAACCTTATTATTTATATTACCCTTGCATCTGCAATTAGGCACTGCACAAACACGCGATCCGAGGGAAGTACCTGCCCCAAGGAGCCCACAGATGGGCAGTGGCAGGGGAAGCTTTAGACAGGGAGATAAACCATCTCTCTCTATGTCACGAGGCAGTCGGTTCTGCTGGCCGGACCTTAGATTGGTGACACTAACCCCTCCTGCGGTGACACAGAGCAGACAAGCGCCCAGAGCATCTGCCCTTTCTGCTGCGGTGGGTGCAATTAGCTGGAGTCTTTAGAGCTGCCTTCATGCCTTTGTTAGAGCCATCACTCCCGCCATGAAGCCCATCTTCTTTATGATGGGCTCAGTCCTCTACACCAGGTTAAACTGGCTCAGCGGGGATTCCGTAAACTGGAGACCAAATACAACTTGAGCAGTACCTCTAGGATGTTTATTTGTTGTTTTGTTTGGTTTTCTTTTGCAATTCCATCCCTTTTTTATCTCTCCTCCAGCTTCTCCCTTTCTAGGCATCTACACTGGGGCCCACAGGCTGGGAACCTTTCACCCCTGTGCAGCCAGAAAGCAGAGAGATGTTTATTTTCTTCCTCCATTCTCAGGTTTAATGAAAGCTTTTAAACCCAAATGGCTGGAGATTCACACCTCGCTTCGAGATTAAATCTGACTTCACTAAAAGCTCTTAGGTTTCCTGTCACCGGGTGAACATAAACAAAGTCCATAACCAACCACACCTCCCCTTGGAAACTATGAAAGAAACAGAAACGGCTAAAACCAACGTGGAAGACCTTTGGATAACAGGTTGAGTAACAAACACACTCACATGTACACACACCCCCCCCCACTACCTTGCTCACTACTCAGTCTCTGCACTGGAATGTGTAATATAAGCACAACAGCTGCCTATACCACTGATCTATGGGAAAGGTCAGGGAAAGGTATGTATCCAGCATTTGCTTTGAAATACTCTATAAGGACAATGTGGTTTGTTGTTTTTTTTTTTTTTCCCCTTCTAATGCCTTTCCCATACTTCTCCATGGCCTTTTCACATTCATGCAACCAACAAAAGCAAGCAGTCTTCCCTCTGGTATTAAAGATCACATATATAGTCTTGTGGACTGGGCTGGTTTTTAGTTTTTTGAGCAATCAACGAGGAGACAAGGTGTGACTTGCTCTGGACAGGGAGCTGCTTAAATATTAAGCAGTGGAATGCAGTTGCAGTTGCTACTTGGGAAGGACAGTGGAGATCTTGAAAGAGGAAGAGATTAAATTTTTGGTGTTTTGAAGTCAAAAGAAACTTAATCATGGAACGGGGTAACAGGGAACAAATTAGAAAATTTAATATTACATTCAAGGAAAATATCCAGATTGGTGCTGTGCATGTCTCTCTCTGAGACAGCATTCATCCAAAACCAGAGGAATTCTCTAAAGAACAAAACCTTCTAGCAACAATGCTAGAATGCAGCTTTTCCCTTCCTGAATTTCTTTAGCATTGTGAAAGGAAAATAGTAATCTTTATAATTCATGTATTGATAGCAAAATGTTTAACATCACAACCCTGAGAAGAAAAGAACAAATTCAGAGGAATTACTCAGTGAATTTGCCTTAAAAGGATTCCTTCTCCACCCCTATTATTATTATTTTTTGGTGGTAGATTATTTTTCTAATAGGATTAACATTACCCTCTTGGCTTCTGTGTAAATGGGTGAGTTCACCTTGCCATAAGCTGTTTCAGTGTGAACAGAGAAAAGAGATTTCTCAAATCCTTGAAGTATTTTTTTTTAAGAAGTCTCCTGATGGGTTATTCTTCACATAAATAGAGACATATTCATTCATTCATATTGGCATATCTCATGACAGAAACAGTCTCAATAAAGGCTGTCCCAGATCCAACCAGTGAAACTTCAAGAAAAAGGTCCTGGAAGAAATTCACGGGCTACAAAGCTCTTGCCTTGTTATACAAAAAGAAAAGCACACTCGAGGATCAGCACTGCTAAAAACTGCTCAGAGGGGCTAGCTAGACCTCCCTCACTCTCCCTTTATCCTTTCTGCATGACAAACCTGTACCCCTTCTTTCCATTCCTGTCCTATTCTTGGGGGTGATGCCTTAACAAAACTCAGCTCTACCAGGAGGAGTCTTCATTTCAGTGCCCAGAGAAAAGGAGAGGACTCAACTCGTTCAGCGTGAAAGGTAAGAAAAGCAACTTATTCCATCAAGCTAAAGAGCAGCTCTTTCAGAGGAGGCAGGCCATTTGCATGCCATTTGGGTTCGCTGGGAGAGATGCCTCCATTCTTCTATCTCTGCCTCCCAGCCCATGAGTGAACATGGGGCCGAAGAAGAGGGTCTGCAATACACCCCAAACACATCATGGACCCCAGAACACTGCTACAGGCTATCAGAATAAACCTGACAGTGCTTTGAAGTCTGTAAACTGATTCCTAGGTAACTGCTTAGAGTTTCTCCCCTCCCCATGCCCCAAACAGCTTTTCATTTGATGTTCTGGCACAGAGCTAATCTGAGAAAGGATCAGAAACTCGAAGCTATTGACAGTAGTGACAGGAGTGTCTCAGTGTGACAGCTGATTGAGCCCCTCTCGCATTTCACTGACAAACTCAATTGCTCCAGTAAATCGAGTGAAAGTCAATACAGGCAGCTCCTCCTCAGGCTCTGGGTGAATCCCCCCCTCCCTGAGCCCTCCTGGGGGCCCGTTGTTGCTGCCAACACTTGTAGGACCCATCTGAGAGTTCATCCATGTGTAAAATGGAGATGTGGACTTGTGGCTCACACGGGTTTTGAAGGCAGCAATGCAGTGTTCACCCTGATGGTATACAGCTTGGTTTGTCTGACTTCTCCCCTTCACCATTTTCGTTTTTTATTGTTGTTTTTTTAACAGAGACATCTCCTGGAAAATCAAGTTTCATCTTAAATCCTCAGCCAGGCAATGTTGGAATTGCAGCCCTCCCCAAGCAATGCCCATGTGGCAGCGCACACTGGGGTTAAAACTGGGAAATATAGGTCTGTCTCTGCTGGCTTTTTCTGCTGTAAATCGGCAATAAAAGCCAGCTGTGAAGAGTAAACTCTTATAAAAGGTAGAGGAGGTGAGAGAAGAGGTTCAAGCCCATTGCAGATGGCAACGTAGTGTTAGCAGTGAGTAACCAGGCAATTAAATCAGTGACTTAATAGGCTTTTTCCACACTTTAATTGTGAAGCAGGGGTGTCTGTGGCTCAGAGCAAGCAAACCACAAAGCAGACTGAGCACCATGCACGGAGAATCTGAATTTTGCACAGAATACGGCACGGGGGGACGGGGTACATGGTGAGGAACATATGCAGGCTACTGTTTGCAAATGGAAATCAAATAGGTTGACATTACCAATAATGAAGTGTGAGGTTGGCGTGGTTTCTCTCTCAGATTTCAGCACGGTTTATTTTTATAGAGGCAGCTTCCTCGTGCAAAGTGTTGGCAAACAGGCTGCTGGCAGGGAGGTGGGGATGGGGGGACTAGGACAGACAAGGCTGCTTGGGGAGGCACAGGACATTCCCCACCTGCTGGGATGGAGCAGCAAGCAGAAGAGATGGAGCTCCAGGAGGGAAAAGTGAAATTTCATAGAGACAAATGACTGAGCTATTAATCTTGTTGATGAGAGGAGTAAAGGAAGACCGAGGAGCAGAAGGAGGAGAAGAGTAAAATGGTGCTGAGCAGGTATCAGGTGCTGAGAGGGCAAGGGTTAAACATGATAAGCTCAAAGACAGACCTGGGCAAATGAAATAACATCTCTGTTGGGTGATGTCATATGAACAAGTAACTACATATATTGCCATAACTGAATATATTCCCCTGTCCCCAAGATTATTAGAGCATGTCAAGCTTTGCCTCTACTTACCCTACCCAGCAAACAGCTGAGAATACAAAAGCTGCACTGTGCTGCGTGCCTTAAAAGAAATCAACTTAAACATTACAACACCTCCATCCCAGCGTTACGCTCTGATGCCAGGATCAACACACAGATGGTCTGCCCTCCCTGCTCCCACCGCTGCTCCCTGGCAGCTCAATGCCTTGGAGCATCCTGCAGGCTTCCCTGCCTCCTGGCTCTGCCTGGACACGTGTGCGCCCAACCAAATGACCTCATCTGGACTGGATTGAGCCTTCCAAGTCAAAATAAATACAGCACATTGGAGCTGGCAGCGATTTTCAAAGGTTTAAGTTGGGTCCCTCTCAATTTTCACTCAGCACTTTATACATTTTGTCTGCTACAAAATGGGAGCATTTTATATTCCCTGCTCCGATACATATTTTATAAACCTTCAGAAAAGGTGCCTCTTATGCAGTTAATATTTTGGTTCCAAAGTTAACTGGTAAAACATATTAATAGATTGGGCATGGAAAAAAAAAAAAAAAAAAAGTAAAGGCAGGTGAGAGAAATGCCGGGGGAGGAAAAATAGCAGCAATGTTTGGAATGGCTCAGGAACCAAGACAGCAAACCTGGTCTTTTTAATGGGACCACCCAAGTGAGAGAGACCTCAAGCTCTTACTCACGTGTGTTATGTTCACTGCAGTGGAATTCAAAGTCCAGAGGGGAGTTAGAAAAAGTAATACTGGGGTTTATTAAGGGCTTAGCAGATGAGAGAATGTGCTGGGTTCCCACCAAAGGCCATTCCCAAACTTGCCAGCAGAATATCAAGTAATCTCAAGTCCGGGAGCAGGGAGGCCGCTGCTGGAACAACCTTTCAGTGCCTGGACTTCCCAGAAGTCAGCCATTGCTCATCAGCTTCTCCTGAATGTATGGGGTGGCAGTTTTCCAGAGCTGAGTAACATTGCCTCCTCTGAACACATTTCTGACATTCAAACAAAAAAAAAACCCAAAACCAAAACTCAACAAACCCCAAAACCCCTTCTGAAGGCCACTTACCAGAACAGCATTTGAGGTTGTGGTATTTTCTCCAAACAACAGCCTATACAGGAACCTTTCCTTGTTTAAAAATAATTACTTAATTCAACACCAAACCTTTATGTATTATGAATAGTTCAGATGGGTTGGTTGAGTTAGGTCTAAGGTTCATTCCCAGGTCATAATTAAAAATGTTACCAGTGAGGAAACTATTTGTGATGGTGTAAGTGCCAAGATAAGAAAAACCAAGTAGTAATAAAGGAAAGAAAAGTTTAGAAAGCCACCTAAAACAGGAGAAGTGGATGGAGATACAACAGATCTCCCAGCAATGGCAAAGCTGGGTTCTTAGATTACTGCCCCTATTGCTTTCTCCAGCCAACTTGAAACACTCCCATCAGCAAAATCCTGTCATTAGATTTAGCAATGGCATCTCCAAGGACAGAGCAATAGTCATGCACAGGATTGGCTGTATCAGTATCCCTTCTCTCTGGGATTACACTGTTTGTATCCTAGCCTCTAGGAAAGAGGATGATTGATGTACAACAGGAGAGGGAGGAGGAGGGGGACTGAAGGGAGGGGAAGAAGATGGCAAAATCTGGTGCCCAACATGAAACATTTAAGCCCTAAACTTCTGTGTGGATATTATCCTACCCTGCAGCTTTGCTATTTTTTTTGCCACAGAATTAAAAAGAAGGACTTTTCCTGGTGTCACTGCAGGCCACAGAGGATAAATCCAAATGACAGGGCTTAAGTTATGAATATGGGGAATTAGAGATGAGAAGTAAAGCAGCTTATAATGACTCTCCCATTTGCTCTTTGGATCTCAAGCTTCAGTATTGATTTTGAAATGCCCTGTCTTCATCCTAACAGCTTCTTGAAAATGAAGCTTGAGAGTTTCTTCACCTTGCAGCCTCTTCAGCATGATTTGATAATGATAAAAAGAGAATATAAAAGCTTTTGCAGGCTGTTATTCATCATGTATTATGATATTCATTCATTCCCTTGTTTTCTAAGTGCAACCACTGACCTCCTGGGAGGATGTTGAGAGAGAGATTTCAATTAACTTCCTTACGAAGGGAGCCAATGTTCAACTCGGAGCCTCCACTCCCAACAGTGTCAGTGCAGAGAGACATGGATACCTTGACAACACATCAGTCAGACAGTCATCTAAACTCAAACCATGCAAAAAGCCTACAACAGCTCCGACCTTGCAGCACCAGGTAACACAAAGTTCATGGAAAGGGGCTACGGTCTCCTTGTCATCCTGTCCACATAGATACTCAGGCAGCCTCAAGTCTTGGCCCGTAACACCTATAGACAACAACAGTATCCTTATCCAAATGGGATCTTCTGTTTTTCCATGACCAAAACAAGACATGGTAAAAGATCATGCAACACAGGGAGTATTGAGAAGCACACAGGGTTGGGAAAGTCAATTTTATCATTTGTTCTCACCCCAGCTTTGAGGTAAGTAATCACATTTTCCACTCAGTTGCAAAACATTTTGAGCTCTTTTATAATGAGCTTGGTATCAACTACCAAAATAGCTGTGATGAGCATCTTTGGTGGGATGAAACCCAAGGCCACCACTTCACTCATAGATTTTTCCTATTTGCTCTCAGTGTTGTGCACGTAGAGTCTAACCCATTTCAGCAATGGAGTGAAATAGCTTCTCTGTCAAATAACTCATGTCCTTTAGGAGATAAGGCTGAGAGAAAAACTAAAGTGAAATAACTTGGCTAAGTTTGTAGAGGAGATCAGTGCTGGAGAACGAGGGACAATTTCCTGGCCACCTACACCAATACTCAGCCACTATACTGATCCTGCTGCCCTCCAAAAATGAATTTAATCACCTGAGAATGGACAGTGAGGTTTCCCGTGGCTCTTCACTTTCCTCTCTGTGTTTTTCCTCCACAAAAGAAAAGCCACTAATATTCGATCATCCCTGCATGTAAGATGCAGTAGCTAAAATGGGTTTTGCACTTAACAGCCTTCAGCTGTAGACAAAATTGATGACACTTAAAACATGCCCATGAGCCATAGCAGAATGATCCTATTACAGCAGTGCCTTAGTAATGTTGTGTTAGTTAAGGTTATGTTGGCTGGTTTTGAGGTTTTATAACCCAGCTGTGAATATATTCTCCAGGCTGGAACCAGTTGCCAAAGGGATTTAGTCCCCCAGCAAATCATATGGCTTTTTGGTTTGGGTTTTTTGGGCTTTGGTTTTTTGGTGGGTTGTTTCCCCTCCCCACTTCACCCCCCACTTTAGATCAAATTTTTGTCTGTTTCTTTTTAGGATGCATCATAAAAAGATTAAAACGTCCCTCTGTCATGATGCTGGTAGGAGCCATACTATATTTCAAGCTGGTGTTAACCTACCTCAGGCAAGCCCCACACCACGCTAATATCCAAGTACTCCCTGGTCTTTAACATGAGGGATATCCTGCTTTCACTGCTTTATAAGAGAGCTGAGGTCTTGCAGGGATTAAATCACATGACTGGTTGTGTAGGAAACCTCAGACTCAGCGTATGAAGAGCAATCTGACTCCATAGGCACTGAACCCCTTCTTTCACCTGCTCTAAAGACTTTCAAAGTGTATCTTGAATGATTTCTTCCCTGCACAGGGGATTTTTTTTTTCTCCTACAAAGACCACTTTGGTTACAGTTTTATTTGACAGAGCTTTCTGAGTGTTTTCCAGGAGGTGATGCTTTAAAAACTGATTTTGACCTATAAAAGGAAACTTTAAACCCAAGGCACACATGTAACTACTGTCTCTTACCAAACCAAACTTGTATGCAAGAACAAGAAACTCACAAAGTGGGATATAGGAAGGAGTAAAAGGACATAAGGAACAAAGGACTACTTAGATGGAATAGTGCAAAAATGTTCCTATCAGCATGGTCAACTCAAGAGCAGAACAAGCTCCCGTGAGAAAATCATGAAGAGCCTGAGCCAATGGAAAATTCAACTGAACACATTTTCCATGAATAACCAGTGTCAGGAGTGAGTATTTGCTGAATACAGAGCAACCATATTGGGTACAGTTCCAGACAGATGACCTGCTGAAATATAGGATCCGAATTTCATCATCCTGACATTGACTCTGGTACAATGTCAGCAAAAGGAGGGTGCAACCTGCCACAATTCTGCTTGGGTAGCATTTTGCACCCATGGTGACTTAGACAGGCGTGAAGTGCTCCACAAAGCTTCGAGCACAACACTCCAACCAGCGAATGAGTCCTTCTCTCCATCTGCCACTCTCCACAGAGCCTTTGCACTTCCCTTGCACCTCGCAGCTCTCAGCAGCTCTGAGCAGGCCAATCCGTTTGCACAAACCTTGGAGGAGATGGGATCTGGATTCACGTGGCATCTGTCATCTAAAAGGTTGCTGACTGATACTGACCCTGCCATGGTGTCTTCACATGCTGGCATCTGCCACAGGGAAATGGGAACAAGACAGAGTAGGAAAAAAGGCACTGGAGAAGGTTGCACAGAGCCACCTTCCAGTATATGCAGGGGGCCTGCAAGCTGGAGAAGGACTCTTCATCAGGAACTGTAGTGACAGGACAACGAGAGATAGGTACAAATTGAAAGAGGGGAAATTTAGGGGAGATATTAGGAAGAAATTCGTTACCGTGAGGGTGGTGAGATGCTGGAACAGGTTGCCCAGGGAGGCTGTAGATGCCCCAACCCTGGCAGTGCTCAAAGCCAGGTTGGACAAGGCCTTGAGCAGCCTGGTCTAGTGGGAGGTGTCCCTGCACATGGCAGGGAGGATTGGGACTAGATATCTTTAAGATCCATTCCAACCCTTAACATTCTATGATTCTATAAAACTCAGCACTGACTACGAGAGAGTGATGAAGAAAGATGGTCCTTCCTATATCATAATCAAATGGACAAGTCTGAATCTTCACCCATGCCTTTTCCTCATCCATCTGCATCTTGTTCCTGCCCTGGTTGAGTCTCCTCAAATCAGGTAAGCTGCTAAGGCAGAGGATCACTTGGAGCTGCTCAGCAGCACAGTTTCTCTCTTCCAACTCCTTCCCTCTCTGTCTGTGTAGAGAGGTCAGTGAAAACAACAAAATAGTTATTAATGCTCGCTGGGATTTCAGAGCCTAAATTACACGAGGCAGCATTTTCTTCAGGTGCTTTAGCTCTCTTTTAGCATGCTGCTGTGTATTTGCCTTTGAGCAGTATAAATGACCCTTTCAAATTCAGCATTTGAGTCTGAGGATGACAATTGATAACACTAATATTTTTCAATGTGTGAAGCACTTTTCATTCAGAGGGCTCTCAAACGGCTTTTCAAAACCCTATAGCTTCCCTTCATTCACCACCAAAATGAACCTACCTCCAAGGTGGAACAAAGGACCCATCAATGCAAGGTACACAGCAATTCAGGACAGGAAGTGGAGAATAATATGTCCCACTGAAGGCACGGGGTCAAGTAAAGTTGGCAGAAAACATATCCTGAATGAGAGCCTGGACAAAACATCATCACCAAGATTCATGTGCTCCAACCCAGGAGAGAAAGTGCCATGGTATCATCACTCACTAGAAAAGGTCAGAGCCCCAAGTTTTACGTCTTGAAGAGGGGCAGAGCACTGTGTTAACGTACACATTCAGAACTGCCTCAAAAGAAAAAGAAGAAAGCAATTTGCCGACAGCATTTCTGAAGCCTTTCCTGCAACTAAAAAGGGCATTATGAGTTTTTTTGGTCTCCCTTTTCCTGTAGAAAGGAAAGGATCTATTGAACTTCAGTCTACACGGTGCTACACTTTACAGGAAGCCCAACCCACTCTGAAAATAATATGAACAGTAAGAGAAGACCACAAGGTGAAAAACTCTTAAAGTGAGTACAAGACTATTCATAAAGTGAGTGAGAAAAGGAAATAGGTGATTATAAAAGGTCATTAAAATGTCAGCTTACCAATGGCATTGTGTGAAGGGAGGTGTAGCCCACTGCAAGACAAACCTATTACAGCTGAACTTGTGAAGGACACCCATAACCTCAATCTCTTTTGTTCAGAAGCTTACATTTAGGAAGCTCCTTTCACAGCATTATCTCTCCAAAACCTACTTAAGTCTGAAGAATGGGGACTTATCCACCCAGTTTCCACTTCACAACTGCTTCAATTCCACCCCACAGATGAATGAAACCAAAAAACTTTCCCAGCCACCAGGAATGCAGATGCTCAGCACTAGATCCAGCAATTACCAAGGCATAACTGCTGCATGAAATTGGGAGGTGCAAGAAAAGGCACCTGGGGAACCTTCCGTTAAAACACCTCTTGTCCCCAGACAGATCCCACTGAGAGGAAGAGATTTCCAGCTTTTAGAAAAGCTTTCTGAAATTTAAGTTTCTACAGCACACGGATTCACCAAGTAGAACTTCTTTCGCCCTGTAGCACCACCAGCAGCAAGGATATTGTGGTGAGTGAATAGATAAACAAAGGTAGTTCCACCTTGCTGAGACCAACACCTGTATCATTGGGGGGGGAACACTCTGATCTGGCAGGAGGAACAAGATGCACTGGTATTATATGAGTTTTTCAGAAATTAAAAGTTTAATTGGTGAGATGAGCTATAAGATTTGCTTTTAATAGGCACCAGTGCCAAAAAGTATGTGTTTATCAGTGGTACTCTATGGAATACTTCCCTGAGATCTTAAAGGGTTTTAGGACAGTTTCCTATAGTTACAAGTTCTTTGTATGATCATCTAGCTGGCTTTATTCAATGAACAAAGTATTTTTAAGGGCATTTTACTGCCCAGACATCTCAGACATTTAACATCCTTTCTCTTAGAATTTTACTTCTTGTTTGAGCTCTTTACAACCTGTGCGGAATCCAAAGATTTTTCAAGCAGAGGCTCAAACCCTGCCATAAACATGGGAGCAGGAAATGGTGGACAACATACCTTCACTCCCCCAATTCTCTCCTCTTGCTTCATGCCCATAGTGTATTTCCAAGTTACCCAGTGCTTCAATTTATTTTTATTACTCCTATTTCTTTTAGTAGAGAGAAACATTAACCATGGGGGTGTGATCCAGGTTTGCTCAGATGAAGTGTGGGAGCCTTTGCACCCCCTCATTTCGTGCTTCAGTGTATTTCTTGCTGACAGTGGAAGAATGCAAGGGAGAGCCAGGAAGGCTAAGGCAGATTCTCCGAAATCTGGTCTCAGCCTGCTGCTACACCCTCAGCAGATATTACAGTGCTGGCTGCCAAGGGAACTTAGCTCTGACACAATTCAGGCCAGGCCAGTTAGCTATTTAAAGACATGGGTTTATTTTTACACTTTTTACCCTCCTCCCCTCCAAACTCCCACCCTGTTTTTTAAGATGGCAAATTATCAGTAGCCCTGAACACATAAAATTTGACAGTGGTTTACCAGACAATTTGTATTGGTCACTTTGTCTTTGCTAGTGCTTTTATTCTTCAATAAATTCCTTCAACCATTGAACAGTGTTATTCCCACAACAACTTTGGCAGAGATCAAAAGAGTGCGGCAGGTTTGCTCCAATTTTCTACTGCTGCCGGTCAGGTATTGAAGAGCTAGATGGAGACAAAAGATGTTTTTCTTTCCTTTGCTTTCTTCTAAAGGGTTTTGTCCTGGAATTCCACAAAGCCAATGAAAACATTTTAAGAAGTAATTAAGGTGGGTTTTGGGGGGTGGGGAGATTGGTTTCAAACCAGTACTTAACTCATTGTGCTTTTGCTGAAACGATGACATCAATTGATAGCACTGTCTCACCTTCTTAAAAAGAACCTGTACTGCTAGGAAAACCAGAATAATTGTGAATTAAACTATTGTCTTGGCAGATCTCTGGTGACAGAAGGAAGATCCATTTTGAGATATAGAGATATATATGTCTGCAAACCCCAGTCCAGTAACTTGGAGAGGGAAATTGGACTTCTCAAAACTGTTTTGCGTAAGGTGAACGTGACTGCATGCTTCATCTCTACAGTGCAGTGTTCCTTCAAGGAAACCAGAAATCCTCAAAAAAGCTGCTTGGTTTGGGATCTGCTTGGTACAACAGGAGTTCAAGAGAGCTGAGCTCACAGTCAGTCTCATCAGTCTCGCCGCTGAAACCTGCAACCACTGGAACAGGCTTTACAATCTTATCCCTGCAGGGACTGTGCATGCATTGGGTTATACTGGGATCTCCTTAAGTTTAAAAAGAGGAAAATCTGTCAGACAAATAAAAAAAAGCCTCTGTGAGATTATTTAGTCCCTAACACTGAATTCAACCTTCGGAAAGAGTCAAACTCTCGTGAGACTTCAGGGGAAAGGAGGACACTCAGATGAGGCCGAAGAAGCCCACAGGGGAAGCTGCCTATTTCATTTCTGGAACGTGGACCATGTGCAGCTATTTTTAACTTTGAACCGAGTTCCTCTGCCTCCTGCCAGAAGGCCTGAGCCCTGTGCTGGTGCAACGAGAGCAGTGGCCCAGCCATCCCCTAATAGCTTTTACTTCTTAATAAAGAGCAGCACTTAGGCAAGGGATGAGGTTACTGTTGGAGGGGTCATGATTAATAATGATTAATCTGATCCTTGCCGACATGAACTGGATCCACCATTCACTAAATAATTACTCTGCAGCATGGATACCATTTCTAGAGGAGGCATACATTTGTCATATTAAAACCAAAACCAAACACACAGAAGGACAGGAGGGTCTGACTTCTCAGTAACACTTGATCTCACAGGAACCACCAGAAAAGTTAAGAAAAGAGAAAAAGGAAAACAAAAAATAAAAAATCAAAGGACAAGAGCAGTTAAACATTGATGAGCCACCCACCTTTCGGGAGAAGCAATCAAAAACAAATAAAACTAAACCCTGAGAAGGCAGAGAGCTGCATGTGCTGAGGATATGGAGCACTTTGCTACTTCTGGTTCTCAATCTTATGCATACGTCTAATAAGCACATTATTTGCCCACCCACACATTTTACTCCTGTTTTTAAATTATAGTTTTGTTTTGTTTTGGGGTTTTTTGGTTTTTGTTTTGTTTTGTTTTTTTTTCCTCAGAAGGTACACGAACGAAATCACTCCCCAGGAAACATCTTCCCCACTTTATGTTAGTATACTACTTGGCACGAGGAAATCCTAGTCCAGGATTGCCGTTCTTATACAACAATGCACCTCAAATAATAAGCAACATTATAATAATTTATGGGGAGGCATAAATTACTGGTAAACTAATAACGACTCCTAAGAGCATATATGAACCTTACAATTACACTAGGATGTTCGTGGTGTGGAGTTTTGGTTCTTGGCCTCAGAGCATGGATGAATTTTACTCCCACAAAGCACACAAATAATTGGCAATTTTACCAATGGCAGCCAAAGACACAGGTTTTGCTGGCAAGAGGTGGTCTTATTTGGGGACTCCTCTCAGTCATTCTGCTTCACTGACCCAAAATTTCATCTAGACCGTACATGGGCGATAGGATTCTAGTTCTTCAGTGCAGCTGTATCCCCTTTGAGGTTTTCAAAGCTTTTGGGGGACTTTTATTGCACTGTTAAGCCTTCCACCTCATCTTGGAGAGTTCAAGTTGGATTCAAGGCCACACAGCATAGGCCACCAGTCCCCCTCCTGGAACAGGAAGGTTGGGTTCCTTGTGCCTGTTGTGAAATGCCAGCCCCATGAGAGCCTGTTTGCACTTCTGCCCTTGACAGGGACAGGTCCAGATTTTACACACTGGTGCCTTGCACCACGGAAAACATCATGCAGATAGTTGGTGTCTTTTACTGCCAGATTTGGGGAAGTAGAACTCAAGTCAAGGAGTTTAAGGTGCCATTTCTTCCAGAGGCATACTGGAGAACCACAGAATCATAGAATATTCTGAGTTGGAAGGGACCCACAAGGTTCATGGAGTTCATTGGGTTCACTAGCCCTGCACAGGACTATCCCCAAGAGTCACATCCTGTGCCTCAGAGTATCACCCAAACGCTCCCTGAGCTCTGGCAGCCTTGGTGCTGTGCCCACTGCCCTGGGGAGCCTGTTCAGTGCCCGACCACCCTCTGGGGGAAGAAGCTTTTCCTGAGATCCAACCTAAACCTCCCCTGACACAGTTTCGGGCCATTCCCTCAGGTCCTGTCACTGGTCACACAGAGCAGAGCTCAGTGCCTGCCCCTCCTGTTCCCCTCCCCAGGAAGTTGTAACTGCAGTGAGGTCTCCCCTCAGCCTCCTCTTCTCCAGCTGAACAGGCCGAGTGAGAAATGCCAGTAAATTAAACCCTTGGCAATGGGGTCATGAATTGGATCAACTGGGGATTTTCACTGGTGGGGCTGTGTGTTTAGGACTTTTTGCCAGTTTCCAAATTGACCCAAAAGTATGAAAGAAAAATCAAAATCATTGCAAAACATCACCTTTCACAGAAACTTCAGCCAAAAAGTAGTTGGTGAGTCCCAAAACTTTAAATTTACCTATTTATGTGTACATTCACGCAAATGAAAACTAAGTTGCATATTCACAAAAGCCTAAAGAGGCATCAGAGTGAAACACAAAGCACAGAAAAGGAAAAAAAAAAAAAAGGCCCCAACAACAATAATGAAGGTAAACCTTTAAAATCTGAGACAGGGCGCAGGAGGAGGGAGTAAAGCTCTGCAAACAAAACTAAATCCAGTGCACTGTTTTTCCCCTTCACAAAGTGAAACAAGCTGTTCCTAAAATAATGCTTCCTTAGTTTTCTGGCAATTAGTGTCCTGAAGGATTAGCCTACAATCGTCAGCAAGTGTTTGCCTTTCCCAGCCGATGTCACCATAGAAGTCTGTGTTTATCTACAAGGCCCAGGGGATAATTTATAAGCTGAGCTGAGGTCCTGCATTTACAGACAAATGTTCCACCCTGCCACCCACCCTTCTGTACTAGTTTCCTCCCCATCCACCTCCTGTCCCCTGAAATACAGACAGGACTTTGCCAGGGGCATGATGAATGAGCTTTACAGCCTCTGAAGCAAGCCCTTGCCCCACAGTTTATGTTGTTACAGCAAAGAAAGAGGTACTGAAATGGTCAGCACATCACCAGATAACATACAAACCTAGATTTCAGAAAGTAACTGAA
Organism: Oxyruncus cristatus; assembly: GCA_013399855.1. NCBI lineage: Eukaryota > Metazoa > Chordata > Aves > Passeriformes > Cotingidae > Oxyruncus > Oxyruncus cristatus. The sequence continues at coordinate 135,256 of VXAY01007041.1, forward strand.
TGCAAAAAATAATCTTCACTGTTCTAGAAAACATTAAAGAGAATGGGATGTTTTTTTCCCTTTGAAAACTATTGCCTACTCTATAACATTGCCATTTATGAGTTTTAGGTCTACCACACAGGGTTTTTCGGAGATACTGCTATGTAAAACCTCTCTACAATCAGAATATTCTGATTTAGTTTCTAATCTGTACCACCAGTGGTTTAACACTGCTTTAGTCCTGTAAACCAAAAATGATTCAACCAGAGTACATCAAAATACAAAAGACTAAAGTTGGTAAGAGTGTTTGTTTCCACATTATTTTTTCCTGATGTCTCGGAACCTCAAAATGAGAATAGTAAGCTTGTATTTGAGAGAATGGGAAGCTAGCCTTTAATGAAAAGTGATATGAATCCTTGTCTTGATGGCCAACTGATAATATAGCTCATGAGAATGAACTTGTTATTTTGAAAATACTAGTTAAAAAAACACAAGCAAAGCAAAACAAGTAAGTGTGACCAATGTACCTCACAAGAGAGCCTACTACAAAATAGGTAGATGGATAGATAGACTGATAGATAGATAGATCTGTTCTCAGATCTTCTCAAACATTAACAAAACAAGGCTTAGAAACATCATTACAAATTACAGTTGATGAATGTTAAAATTCGATGCATTTTAAAAATGAAAAACACTTTTCTTTTTGAGAATTCACCCCTTTATCCTTCAGGAAATTATCAGGAGTTTCTGAACTTTGTGGACACTGTCTGAATCTGCTTCAGGTCTATACCCAGTCACAGGCTGTTCACAGGGTACATTAGAGAACAAAGTTGTTTGACCTTTGATATCAACTGTTTCACTGTGCCATATTTAAGACTGGATGACCTGATTTTATAAAATGTTTATGCTCAGATCAAATTTTGTTTCATTTTTGGAAAGAATGATCGCCAGATTCAAACTTCTCTTTACCTACAAAGCCAGAAGGCCATAATAACTAAAAATTTTGACAGAGATGAGTAAGTGCAAAATGGTAGGAGGTAGCAAGAGACCACCAGCTGGCTGTCACAATGAGCACAGACCATCTCACTTGCAATTACTGAACCCTACAAGTGGTCCCACCAATGTCAATTTGACCAATTTTAGAATAAAGGGCCATTCATTCCAAGTAATGAATATTGAAACCTGGCCATCAGTTTGTGAGCAAGTTTTTACATGTCTATCATGAGGGGACCTCAATAAGAAATGTCCTTGTGATGGTGTCACTTCAGAACAAAGGCATGCAAAGAATGGCATGTTTTTCTGTAGCTGCCACCCATCTAGGCAGATACAGTAGGAGACCAAAGGTTGCATGCATTTAGCCAGCAAGGAAATTCAATATTCTTTAAGAAAGGCATTGCCTGGAGTGGATTTTTATAAAGAAACAGAATTCATGAATAAATAAACCAGATGTGAATAAGCCAGGCTAGGGCATTAACAGCTCCTAGTGCAAGGAATCCCCAATCTTGCTTAAGGATTTTTCTACAAATAACAAACATAAAACCATTAATGTTGTACCATTGTCAGTCATGTCAAGAACTCTGTTTGTGTCCAGGAACTCTGATATGCAACAGCACAGATCAAATCCACCAGATGTTAAGACATTCTTGTATTTCCACCAGTAAAAGTATATATTGACTGACCTGATCTGAGTCTTTCACTTGAGAATTTTTCCCTTTTCTGCAGCCACAACTCATAAGCAGTTTTGCATCTCCAATGACTTTTCCCTAAAAGAGATAAGGCAAGAAAAACATCAGCACAATCTCAACCACTGAAGACTAAGAAGTCTTGTGTTTATTACCAGAAAAGGGGGAATAAAGAGCATTAGGGAAGCCTGTGGACTCATCCTGAACTGCTGGGAGGTACCCTTTCACAGAGGGGTAGCTCCAAAGATGCCAAGAAGACTTTCCCAAAGGCCAATATCACAGCATCAGGGATGTGACATAGACATCAGGGGTAAAAGGATAGCAAGGCGCATGGGAAAACACAGTGGGAAAGCAAAGCTAAAAAAAATTATTTTAACACATTGTTTTCATACACTTACATGAACAGGAACAAGTCTATCATGCTCAGAGAGTACAAGTACCAAACTGCAGTGACTTGAAGAAAAGCTCCCTTACCAAGTTAGCACCTACTTGCTTCTAGTGTGCCTAGATTTGGTGAAATCATGTCTACAGGTGTGACTTGCCCCCAGTAGGACAATGGGGCCACATCACCGCTGGTATTAAATCCCTGCCAGGAAATCAACATCCCATCTGCTGGCACAGACCCTGTAATTTCTATAACCGAGAATGACAGAATGTTTGGGTTGGAAGGGACTTTAAAGGCCATGCAGTTCCAACCCCCTGCCTTGGGCAGGGACACCTTTCACTACACAAGGCTGCTCAAAGCCCCATCCAGCCTGGCCTTGAACACTTCCAGGGGAGGATGCTGGGGTCAGCAGAGATTTGCAAAGCAACAAAGTCACTCTGGTTCTTCACCAGAGCATTTTTGTTGCTTATCAAACCTGGGCATCGTGATAAATCAATATGACAGAAAGGGTTTGGGATTCCAGGTTTGGTCAAAATGCTCCTTGAACTCAGACTGTAACACAGGCAATGGAGTCCCCACAAACCTGTCACAATTAATTGCTTCCCATGGGCACACACACAAAGATGTTGCCTATTTTCAGATTTTTGCTGCCCACACCTGAAAAATAAACACTCTCCACATCCACTGGGGAACAGAGGGAGAATCTGCTTAGGTACAGACACGAAGAGTCAGGAGATTGAAGCTGGATTAATTTATATAGAAAAGGAGACCCCCAACACTAACACAGTTACCAAGTTTGGCCAAGTGGAAGTGCTCTGTTCTAAACAACGAGGAAGGGAAAGGGCACTATTAAAAGGAGTGGCAGCCATTGCTCAATGTCAGGGAAGAGCAGAGAGATGACCCTTGATGGCAGGAATTACAAACAGACAGATAAACTTTTGGTCACCTTGGGAGAGCCTGTAACCTGCCAGGTGTGGTGAGATCTCTTACTTGGTGACCTCAGCATCTCACAAGTCCCGGCAAGGTCAGATAATGTGCAGAAATTAGCTTTTTTTTCTCTTTCCAAAAGAGAAGCTGGAGAAAAAAATAAGACACTGTAAAGGTAGTACTGATACTTAATCTGATACCTAACAAAATGCTTCATTTGGTCTGCTGATAGCATTCTGTCAAAATTTGAGGTTTTCATGGGACTACTTGCAATCAGCAGCCTCTGCCTGTGACTCCAATGTATCAATGGTGTTTTGCTCTTGCTCCATTATTACAGTCCTTCAAAAATCAGTCCATAATCTCTAGAATTTGAAAACCATTGCCCAGAAAGAAGTGATTAAACTAGAATTTAAAGCAAGTGTATTAAATTATTATGATAGTGATAGGAAATTGACGCACGTGGAGACACTCATCTCTCTAACCACAGAACACCTTCTACACATCCCACACTATATGAGACAAGTTGGAGGTACAAAGGACCTAAGAGAGACTCACATATTTCCTAACAGGGAGCTGATGTGGAGCCAGGGTATCCTGGGGTACCTATAGCAATAACACACACTTGTGGTTAGGAAAATAGATCCATATATATCTTGTTGATGGTCAATTTGTTCCAGTATCCACTGCAAAGTCATCATGTTGAAAAAGATAATTCAACTCTTTTTTAACCACAAGCCAAGGAAAAACTCCCATTTTTAGACCCTTCCATGACTCTAATGTGACCTGAGCTCACAGCAAACCCCAGCCACGTTCTGCTGCCCAAGTATCACCAGTTTTATTTAACAGTGAGAAATTGCGGGATGTTTCCCATAGTCACCTGGGAAATCGGGAATAGAAGGGGAATATTAACTAAAACTTGATATTTGTTTCTTTTCCTCTGGCAGTACAAGAATGAAGGGGCTCTTCCATTCCCTAAAAAAATCAAATGAAAGCAATGCACTGGATGAATATTCGCACCTCCTTTTCCAGCTGCAGATGCACCTCTCCTAATGTGCACTGGCTGAATGAGCTGCTACCTCCACCTAATTTTAGGGAAGTTTCTTATGACAAGATGCTTAATTTGGGGATAGGTGTCTAACATTAGGCAGCTAAGTTGAAAGGCAAAAGAGGAAGAAAAAAAAAAAAGCATATGGACAACATTTGCAGCCAGTCGCAACTCTGTTCCAGAGCAGATGGAGGCCTTGTCATTCAGGGGTTTCCTCACATACACCAAGCAGTTCAGTGGGGATAGGGAAAGGGGCTTCTGTTTGGATGCTTCTGTCTGGAACCAGATTAGAAGGAAGCATGCTTTTCCGCAGCACACGCCTTGTGTTACATTAAACATGCATATGCAGCTTCAGCTTTTATTCAGTGATCTGAAACAGAGCCCTCCAGGGCGCTAAGGGTTAGGGAGTTTTTGTTTGTTTATTTGTATGTTATTTTACAGTTTCTAGTGCCCAAGGAGTTTGTTAAGAAATTAAAACACCTCGCTGGGGCTGTCCTGCTGTGGATGTTGCCTCCTAATATATCCCTCCTTCCTTCGTCCAGCAGCGCCTGATGCACAAAAGGGAGGGAGAAGAACACTGCAAAGAGAGGAGCCTCAACTCACTGGGTATTATAGATTTTTGGTCTTGATTCATGAAGCATCATTTCCATGTTTCCTGGCCTTTTAATAATAGTGTTGAGGAGAAGCGCAGTTATGTTGATGTCTCCACAGATGTCCTGCCTACTTTTGATGAGATGCTGTGGTTTAGAAGCAGATACCCACAAGGTTTTCCAGCAGGGAAGCTCACTTTGCCTTCTGCTGGCTCCTACCCATTGTCAGACACCACCCTTCCCAAGGCAAAGAGCAAGAAGGTTCCTTGACAAAGCACATATGTCACACCATCCCACCTCTTATAGGGGATCTCTCTGGCCTCACCCATCTCCTTGCACCACAGGCTCCAGCAGTTGGCCAAAGTTTGCAGAAAAAGAAGGAAAAAAAATCATGATAATAGTAACAGGCTTAATTATCTCAGCTGCACGGGTGACAGGAGCTGAGCGGTTGCCAATTTTAACAGACTGTGGTCGAGAAATACCGAACTGCGTCACCCAGAAGTCAAATGAGGGTCGGTCACAACTCGCTTCACGCCAGTGGCTCTGGGGGAGGCTCAGGGGCACACACAAATCACGGCAGCATCACCCAAAGCCATCCCAGGTGGAGCTGCCAGCCCTGTTTAAAGGAGTCAGACACAAGGCACATGGCACCGGCGGGCCTCCATGGAGCTGCCAGGCTCCGTGCTCTGGAGGAGCTGGCTGGGATTAACGGGAGGATCCCGTCCTCCTCCCGCTCTCCCAAGCCTGCGGCTGAAAAGCTCAGCTTGAGAGGTGGGCTCAGCTTAGCAGCACCGTGTTGTGCACCTTGCAGTGGCTGACAGGTCCAGCAGGGCTCTGACCTGTTTGGTTTTCATCAGCCTTCCTCTGTTCTGGGCAATGGCCACTGAAAATACTGGAAGCAGCCTCTTCCCCAGGGAGCTGGCACAAACACACAGAGGATGGTTCGGCACTGGAACGACCGCACGGCAGTGATCACAGCCCCGGTCTGCCAGAGTTCAAGAAG
>VXAY01007041.1:140953-165247 GCA_013399855.1 Oxyruncus cristatus
AAGTGTTTGGACAAGGCTCTCAGGCACATGGTGTGACTCTTGGAGCTGTCCTGTGCAGGGCCAGGACTTGGAGTCGATGATCCTTGTGGGTCCCTTCCAACTTGCGATATTATTCTATGATTCTGTGTATAGCACTGCAACATTGAACTCTAAAAATCCCCATGGGTTCACAAATACCATTAAGAAGAACAACACATTCAGTGTTTATTGTGTTTTTTACGCTGTTCTGTCAGGGTGATCCACACATTTTGAAGAACCAGTACCCAAGTGCCTACAGTGGAAGAGTGGGAGAGAAGGGGGGAAAATGAAGGGAAACAAGAACTGAATCCAAGGTGGAGGCAAGCGGCAGTACAACAGACAGCTGGTGTTTGGGTGGTGGTAAATCACCCTGAAATGAGCCTCTTCCCTCAGCTCAATGAGGCCTAAACAACAAAGGAAGGCACAGCTTGCAGCCGGACAGCCTGCTAGCCAACCACAGACACACATGACAGCTTCATTCAGGAGCCCGGAGTCAATACAAAAGCTCCGAAATCAATCCGACATCCTGCGACCTCAAACAATGCGCCAAATCTTCTCAGAATTGGAGCCCCAAATGAGGGGGAGCAGCATTCAAGGGAGATCAAACCGCAGGGCTGGCATTGAAAGGGACTAAAAAAGGAGAAGAATGTTCCCAGTTTATTAATGGCGAGGTCTGGCCGGCTGCGTCCCAGCCGCCATAGGTTACGTTCATTAAAGGGCAGCGCTTTGCACGTATTATGCAGAGCGCCCAGAGAGTATGTGTTGTGTGCGTGTGTGCGCCGGCGTGCCCCTCACTTGCTAGAGATCAGGATGTGCCTTTCTGCTTAGCACTGTTGTCTCCCATCAGAAATTCCTCCTGTGTGAACCGCAAACGGGGTTTTTTCCCACTTGAGCCAACTGTATGGGCACAGACGCGCATGCATACGCTCGCTCTCTCTCATCCCTGAGCTTGAAAAGCATAAAGGAACTCAGACAGGCTCTTTCCAAGCTAAAAAAAAAAAAGGCAGGGAAAAAAAAAAAAAAGCCCAACATTTCACATCCCCTTCCCTCCCGGCCGTACTTTCAGCTCACACACACACACACAAAATCTATTACAAAAGGCTGAAGCATTATGCGATTGCCGCTACTGCTGATGGAGTTGATTGCTCCATAAACCCCACTCCTATGCGCCATAAAGGACCTGGTCCCACAGCACAACAAATCCACAAAGAAGAGAAAAGGAAAAAACAAACAAACAAAAAAACCCTCTGCTTCAGTCTTCAGTCCCTGGAGTTGTCCCCTCTGGGCAGGATTGCCCCAGCTGGGGTAGTTTCACCTGCAGAGTCTGTCTTGCAGCGCTACACAAAAATGGCACCCTTCCCCCTTCAGCAACAAAAATACCAAGCAAATCCTTTTCTATCAGCTTCCCTTTGAAGGCAGGTGGAAAAGTAGAATGCAGATACACAGAAACACGCCCAAACCCCCACTAAACAACAACAACAACAAAACTACAAAAGTAGTGTTAGGATTTGCCTTTTCTAACTAACTTTTTTTCAGCTGAAAAAAATTTTTGAAAGACTCAGACCTTGGAAGCTCTCTCCTCCTAAGATGCACTGCTCAAGACTGAGGGCTTGCTAGAGGAGAACAGAATTGAAAAATGCTCCTTTTTCTGTGCTGAAATGTGAGTAGATGAAGAGAGAGGACTGAAATTTTCAAAGCCGTAAAAGGATCTTGACGCACATTTCCCATGTGTTTTCACTGAAGACATGTCAAAGTCTAATCACTTTTCCTTTTTGTGTGCCACACTGATCTTATATTCACAAAAACACTGCTGTGGAAGCTAGGAGGCTCTCTCAAATTTGGGGAAACTTAGGTAAACAGTAAATGTTCCTTAGGATGCCGCAATTCCCATGTATTTTATCTCAAATGTTAGGGGAAAAAGTTAGAGAAAGTGAGTATGTTCCATCCCTGGAAGTCTTCAAGGCCAGGTTGGAGAGGTCTTGGAGCAATCTGGTCTAGTGGAAGGTGTCCCTGCTCAGGGCAGAGGCATTGGATGACCTTTAATGTCCCTTCCAACTCAAATCGTTCTCTGATTCTGTGAAATGAATATCAAGGTTCCACAAAAAAAAACCCTTTATGCTTTATTCACACTTTATTTCACTAATCTACACTATTACTGCTACGCCTCTGGGGTCCTTACAGGCCATGAGCATGATTCCTATCTCCTCCTTTGAGAAGACATCTTTAATTTTACCTTGTGATAATGTTACACAGATGCCAGAGGGCAAGTGGGCAGGGACAAGTACAGCAGATTCAATAAACTTTTCCAAAGTGTGATGGAAGATCAACACCAAAGGCAAGACAAGGTGATACCCAAACCCCAGGCAGGAAGACTGGAGAAGCCCTCGCCTGGTTTATCAACAATAAGACAAAAAGCCTCTCCATTAGCTTTCACAGAAAGAGGAAAACTGCAGCCAGCCTGGGTGAGTGCCCAAATAGGTGGTAGATGAGTGGTAGGAAATGATGGAGGCTGCAACAATTCCTAGTACTGCAGATGAAACAGAGTCTGCAGGGATCAACTGGAGAAAGATTAAAGGCCAAGTTTGTTGGGAGGATAATAAAGTTGAAAATTTTCATTCTAAAATATGTCTGCCTTCACACTGAAATAGCACTTTTTGTTTCAGATATCTAGTGAGTGCAAATGTACGCTTTTCAATTTCAAATTCAGGAAAACTGAGCTCTTTGGATGAACTGCCTTTTTTTTTTTTTTTTTTTCCCCTTGCCTGCTTTAAACTCTGTTTTTTGAATAATTTAACAATCTATCTTAAATATTTCACCAATAAATCACAGGCTTGTGTTTCTATTTCATGTTAAAACTAATCAGTGGAGGAGTGCCTGAGCTGCAAGTTAAAATTCTGCTCCACCAAGCCAGCGATGCATAATCATTTCTCTTCAGACTCTCTGGCGAATAAAAACTTCTCTGCAGAATTAATGTCATATAAAAAGTCCTTTGTGCAGGTGTAGAGTGCAACTGTGGTCCAGGATCATCTGCATCCTGCCAACAGGACTCAGGATTTCCAGAGCTAATTGGTTTGTATAGTTTTCCCACCCTGCCAAGCACAAGCATGGAGCTCACAGCTGAATCCCATCCATGGGCATGTCGAGATCAAGTCCCACTTCACCAGTCAAGACGCTGATAATACGCACAGAGCTCCAAATGGTCCATGCATGTGATGATTGTACTGGGATTCCGTGCTTGTTCCCATCAAAGAGAAGAAAATAGAACAAAACTAGTCTGTCATTGGCCAAAATGAGTGATTTTTAAAAATGCCTCTGGGGTGAAGGTGTTGGGAGCCTGTACCAAGGAACAACAAATCCACTGAGCATCAGCGGGAATAAAACTTCTCAAGTTCCTAAATTGTGTAGCCATTTTAAACTACATTTTGATGAGGTTGTGATGCAAAAGCAGCACAATTATAAAACCTAAGAAAAATACACCTACCCCTCCCTCACCCTCTCCCAAAGTCCCAGTTCCTCAAAACAAAGCCAGCAAGCATCATGTATCTATAATTTAGTGCAATTAACTCTAATTTTGTTCCTAAATCATTGAGACACATTCAATGCAAGACTCCCTTCGGTCTCAGCCAGCAAAATCCAAAAGGCATGAACAATGTGAATAAATAGCAAGAAGCTGATAGATAGCATGTTGAATTCAAAAAGGAAAATGAGATAGAGAAAAATGAAGGCCAAAAGGGAAGGGAAGGGGAATCACTGTCAACTACATTATTATTAAGCTGCCTTTTAGTTTGTTTTGTGTTAATCTTTTGCTTAGTTTTGTTTCAAAACTTAAAAAGTCATTTTTTTTTGCTTCAAAGACATCTATAGTGGATGATCTCATGTTGATCTCCACAGGAACAAAACATGCACAATCCTATATGCACAGAAAACAATCATCTGGGGCAACATGACTCCTCTAGTGCAGCTAGGCAAATGTCTCAGCAGCCCAGCTCCTAAACCTGGCTCAAGCTTGCCTGGGGCAGGGTAGGCAAGGTGAAATTGGAGATATGCTCTCCTCCACCTCCTCCTCCTCTTTTAAGGCAGACATCTCCATCTTTCCTTCCTGTGTTCAGCCAACAAGACTTCCTGCACAACCTGACATGGAAACAGCTAATTTACTGCTTTGCGTCAGGAATGCAGCCAAGGTTTCAGTCCCCTGTGCCCCCGACTCCCTCAGCTGGGCTACTTCATCCCAAAAAGGGTCTCCCCTTCTTCCTGCCCCTCCCCTCCAACACACACACACTCCTCCTCCTCCTCCTCCTCCTCCTCCTCCTCCTCCTCCTCCTCCTCCTCCTCCTCCTCCTCCTCCTCCTCCTCCTCCTCTGCTTTTGTAACTTATCTCCCTGAAAGCCACTTCCCAACAGGAGTCGAAATTAAACAGGCTGCCCATATGCCATGGCTCACTTGTTGTCTGTTCCCCTCACTGCCATCTGGCCTATTTGCTTAGCCAAAGGGGAAAAAAGAAAAAAAAAAAAATTAGGGAAGAAAAAGAAAAGAAAAAACAAAAAGAAAAGAAAAAGGGGTGAGGGGATAAGGAAGAGAAAAAGGATAAATTCAGACACAATGAGGACAAGGAGGGAGGTGATGATGCTGTCTCTCGCATCTGCTCCTTGGCCAGTCTCCCAGATAGATCAGTAATGGAGAGCAGCAGAATCAGTGACAATTAACCCAAACATAGTCCTGTTTATTTAACCTGTTCACAGAGATCAACCCATGTGCTACTCCTCTGGCAAGGAGGCACCACACTCCAGCAAGGAGATTCCCACTGAAAAACCTCCAGCCAGAGGAGGCAAGGAAAGATCCTCATCTCCTGAACCGGGCTGGGATAAAAAATGCAGGTTCCTTAGAGCATGACGACTGTGATGGTGGGCTAAGATTTTCCTTAACTTTCCAAATCCCTTTACATTTTTTTATAGTAGCACAGGCTAGAGCAAGGAGAGATGTGACTGGGAGAGGGGAAAGTTGCATTAGGTTTTGATGCACCCTAACTTCCCAAGCTCCTGACCCTGCAAGACCAGAGCAAAAGAAAGTGACAGTAAAGAAATCAGAAGAGAAAAAAAATAGAATGATCCCAAAACACCTAATTATTTCCATGTTGTTTCTCTAAAAATTTTTCATCCCTGAAAAGTGCAGAAATCAGAGATTTATTTTTTTTAAAGGAAAAAGAAAAGAGGCTACCTCAAGGAACTGCATGTCTCACCATCACTAAACATTTGTGTCAGGGTGGGGAGAAAGTCTGGGAGCAGAGCTGAGGATATAACAGAATTTATATTTGTTTTTCAAGTTGAAATGAAAACTTAAAGATTAAAAAAAAAAAAATTTTAACCTGAAAAATAGTTCTCTAAAACAGATAACTACTAAGCCATTTACACAGCAGAGTGAAAAGAGAGTACGAAAACTATCTTCAACACCTTTTTACTGCTTTTTCTTTCTTTTATTTTTTAGCTTGCAACGAGACAACGTGCAGACGTGGGTGCGCGTGCCAGAAGGAAGTTAATCGCATTTCAGTCCTCTCAGCCTGGTTTTGCATCTATTTACCTCTAAGGAGGAGAAGCAGGATTCAGCTCGTGTTTCCCTGCAGAGTGCAAAACACGGGGAGCACAGAGGCGTGTGCAGGGGCACGCGTGCCCCGCCCTGAGATGGGCATCAAAAGCCATACGGTGGGTTCGTCTCAAGGCCGACACCGCTGAGCCACAGACAACGATAATTACCATAAGAGCTCCATCAGATCATGGAGGGGAAGCCCCTGCAGGGAGAGGAAGATCAGATCTCCTCTCTCTGAGGCAACAGGGGTTGTGTGCGGGCACAGGTAAGTCCCACATGCTTCCCAGAAGGAAAGGTGTTGTCGCACAGACCATTAGGGAAAGAGCTCTTGCATTAGCCATATGCCTACACCTGACTCCTTCCCAAACACAGAACAGAGGAGCAGATCCTTCTGAAGGAAGTACTTTCTGATTCAAGGCTATGTTTTTCCACTGCAGCCTGACTCAACAACAGAGCAAATTTAAGTAGACTGAATGTTTTCACGAGTGATTGTTACTCTCCTTGCAGTCACTGATTAACATGAGCACTGTCTGTCTCAGGCTCCCCATTTTTCTACACCTCCATCTGTACATGTAGGTAAGCACCAGGGCGTGGTAAGGGGTGCCCTAAAGGAAAGGCTGCACCATGTTTTCCAGCAGCTGGGCTTGTGGTCCCTCATATAGAATCATAAAATCATAGAATATTCTGAGTGGGAAGGGACCCACAAGAATCATTGAGTCCAACTCCTGACCCTGCACAGGACAACCCCAAGAATCCCACCACCTGCCTCATGCTAGAGAACGACTCTTTCCCCATCCAAGCAGCCCACTTGCAGTCTTCAGAAAAGAAGAAATAGTTTATGAACAAAAAACACTTTGTGACAGTGGAAAGAGAAACCAGAAGTTCACCTAAAACCAAAACACGGCAGCGTTTCCAACTTTAACACTGCAGTCACGCCGCAGCGGGGCCTCCGGATTTGGGAAACCATTAAAAGCAGCAACAACAGCCAGAGAGAAGACCTCTGTGAGGAGATGAATCCCACCACAGGTTTTGGCTGACATCAGCAGCCCATCCACGCTCTGCTGTTGTGGTTTATGATCTCACCATGAAGCACCTCTGTGGAGTCATTCCGTCCTATCTCACTGCAGCCCATCCATTATACTCTACCTAATTGCTTCCCCTGCGCTGCTGCAACAGAGATATTTCCTACGGCTGAACATTTGTATTCCCAAGAGCTGGCACCTGTCAGGTCAAGTTCCTCAGTCTTTACATTTGATGTTACTACAGCGGGAAGGTGTTCCAGAGAAGAGAAAAGCACATGGAGACAGCAATCAATCTGATTCCTCGGTTTGGATTTTCCTTTAAACAGAAAGGGACTTGCTAAAGATCATATTATATTATGCGATGGAAGTAAGATGGAAGGAAAGGGGAATTGTGTCAACCACAAACTGTCCAACACACCATTAAATCAAAATTCTCTACTTAGGGATAACAATGAACTGCAGTAAAGTCAATGGGAAGGTGGCGCAGTATGGAAAACTGGGAAGGGAAGGATTCATTTTTCTTGTGCTTTTGTTTAGAGGTGTGGGAGCTGAGACTGATCAGGTCTGAGCTAATGGCACCTGAACACTGTGACTCCCTGGGGTCTCAGTTTTCCACAAAACCAACCAATTCATCCTGTGAAGACAATGAGGACACTGACCTTTCTGTAACTGGAAGGGAAAGCCTCAGGAGATCCCCCAACTTGCCCACTGCCAGGATGCCACTTGCAGCAGGTCAAGGAGCAGCAGGCACCATCTTTCACCTATCTGACTGGAGCTTTTGAGCACCAAGCCATTCCAGAAACACATAATGTCACATTTTTTCCACTCTCTGTAGCCAGGTTTCAAAATAATCTGCATCTGCATGCTGTGCTAAGGGAAGATGACCTCTCATGATGATGCTATTGGCGTGACACTGAGAAATTTTGGAGTCCTTGACTTGCTTTCCCTCTGAGAGGTCTTTGTATTATTTTGATAATCACTTTAAGTCTCCCTGATTCTTTCACTTCTCCCACGTTTAATGGCAAGAAAACTTTTCATTACAGGATTTCTTCAATGGGCCTAAAAGTAGTTTTTCAAACCAGTATGAGGATCATCTCTAATCTAACACACCTAAGGTGTTCAGCTGTGACTCCTTGATTTATACAACAGAACCTAATGCCTTCAAAGATGTCCCATCCAAATATTGGATTAATCCAGGCATACTGAATCCATCTAGATTGGCATAATTTAACCTCCAGCATCTACAAGATCACCATAAGTGGAACTTAAAAGGACTGTGCTTGCCCATCTTGGGCTGACAAAGGCCAAGGGATAATTGTCATCTTTAAGGAGGAGCTTCCTCAGTGCTGTATCACACCTAGCCATGCTGGCAAAAGGGGAAGCACACTCAGAGACTACTTCTGTGGTATGTTACCACTTGTTAGCCAAGGAAGCGCAACCACATCCTCAATATGAAGAGTCAAACGTGAGAGCAGACTGAAGCCTCTCTGGTGACCAGTGACAGGACCTGAGGGAACAGCATGAAGTTGGGTCAGGGGAAGTTTTGGCTGGATGTTAAGAAAAGTTTCTTCAGCCACAGGGTGGTTGGGCACTGAACTGGCTCCCCATAGAAGTAGTCACGACCCCAAGCCTGTCAGAGTTCAACAAGTGCTTGAACAATGCTCTCAGGCACATCGTGGGTTTCTTGCTGTGTCCTGTGCAGGGCCAGGACTCAGACTTTATGGTTTATGGTTAAACCTTACAGATCCCTTCCAACTCAGGATATTCTATGACTCCATGAAAACCTGAGCTCCTCCGTCCTGAGAGTCCCACATCTCCCAGCCATGAAGCCCATGGGTGTTGGTGCAAGGCTACCAGGCTTGTCTTGGCTGGTGGTTCTTACTAAGTTCTCAGTTCTAGGGGTGTTTTAAGGCCATTTGCCACCCCCAGCTTCCCATATCAGCTGTCTCAGCATCCGGTTTGGAAGTTCAAAAAAAAACCAAACCCAAGGCTTTGAGTCACAGCAGGCCACAATCCACTGTTTAAGACTGGACCTAAACCTACGCCTTTCTGCTCCTGCAAGAGCTGGACCCAAAATTACAGGACACAGAATGGTAAGATGTAAGTCAGTGGCGAGCGTGAAGAGACATCCAGGCTGCTGGCCAGGCAGCCTAGTTTGCCACAAAGGAGATAAAACACAACCAAAAGCCCCTTAATTCCCATCAGAGGCTGGGGGCAGGCCCAGCAGAGCAGCAGGGCCAGGACAGAGCAGTGGCAGACACAGCTCCTGCCAGCCAGAGCCAACCTCCTCCCTGGCCTGCTTGGAACTTCAAAGGCCTAAACCAAAGCAGTGGGAGGAACTTACAATGCTTACAAATCTTCAGTTTGGACTCATTATAATAATGGTGTTAGTTAAAAAAATAAACAAATAAATGCCCAGTGATCTCTCTGATCTAGCCAAATGTGGCCAAAAAGAAGCATGTTTATTTTCATTTGAATTCCCCAAACGTAATATAGGTTCTTCTGTGCATAGCTGAGTTCGAAAAAACAATTTCTGCACATTTTCATTCTTTGAGAGAAGAATGACATTTTTGGGGAAGGCGAGGACAACTGTAATTCAAAAATCTGAGGGAGGTCTTTCCAACCAAACCTATCAAACTTACCGACTCTCACCCATGTTACTTAACTATCTTTATAACATTTGATGTTCAATTTCACCTAAGCCCGCTCATCATATTCACTTGAGGTGTAACAAGCAAAGTCAGTAAGGGAAGGATGAAGTATATATGTCATTCTTAAAATGTTACAAACAAGCAAAGTGTCCTATAGGAAACATTAATGATCTGAGCCTCTATCCCAGTCATGAAATGTTATGGCAATGGGACAAACAACTGAATTAATGACATCAATATATGGATAGCCCTTACGGTAAAATGCCATTCCTCCTTTTAGCCACAGATGCTAGGAACTGCATTGCTTTGAACTGTTATCACCCATCCCTCCCACCCACTCCTCTGGGAAGATAAAAATCAGGGTCTGGGCTGCTGAGTCAGATTACAAACACTCAAACAAGACATTTATTCAGACGCAGTTGGTTTTGGTCCCTACTTCACTGAAACTCTGTGTCACGGGGCTTGTAGGAGGCTCCTTTAACCTCTTACAGGGAAATGAGTCGCTGAGAACCAGAAACCACAGGCACGGAGGAAGAAAAAATATTTGTTTTGTGAACAGGGCAAATCTCTAAACTTCTGCTCATAAATTGGTTCTTCTCAGTATAAAATCCTGAGCATCTGAGCAGATGACCCTGGAGAAATACTATGGCCTGGAAGATAAAGCACTAGCCTGGATATTGTGAAATTTAAGATTTGGTCTGTTATAAGAGGTTGATATTATGGGTATTATTTTAGAAATTAAAACTTTTGAGGTGACCAGAGTCATCAGTCCCCTGAGAGAAGCTCTTCTCTCTTTGTTACATGAAAAAGTACAATTTCCCACTCTGGGGTGAGCTTGGCCTTCAGATCATTACAGCTGAAGACACCCCGACAAAGTTCAGATTTTCCATTTCTCTTGGGCTTCTTCAAGTCTCCTTTTCAGTTTCAGTTTATATTTCCTGTCTCACTGTCTTTTCATTTTTAGGCTTTCAAACTTAAACATAAAAACAAAAGCAGCGCTGACTCAAGATCCTTTCGTGTTTCTCTCGTTTTGACCAGAAGCTAGAATAGGCCAAATAAAATGAAATGATGCTTTGACACCACTTTGGCATTTAAAGTGCCTTGTAGATCTTAGGAACTAACTCCTTTCTCACAGAGGATGGCCTGTGATGTCATATCCCTTATTCACAGGGAGGGACATAAAACCAGAGGAAGTTTAATGGATTGATATTTTCATTTCAAGCACGAAATCCATGTTTTCAATTCCTTGGCTTGCATACTCCTGGGTTTCGAGGTCCAAAACTCTTTGGAATTTAAACCCCAAACCTTCATGCAAACATGATGCAGCAGCACACGTGCTGAAAACATCCATAATTAAATAAAATCAAGCCTCCTTTGCTGAACACAGAGGGGAGAAACTTCCCTTTTGAAGGTGAACAGGGGTTCATGGCTGAGAATCATGGGCCTTCCTGCAAGACACGGTTTTGTGTTGGTCTCAGATCCTATGGCCTCTCAACATCCCCAAACCAAATAAACAATGACAAGGTTTTAACTGAATTTCATTGACTTCTCATCCTCTCGCTTGTTGGTTTTTGTTTTTTTTTTTCTTTTCTTTTTCTGGCAGGGTTACAAATGAAGAATCACATCTTTAGAGACTGCAGCTAGAGCTGTTAGAGCTTCCTCCCTCCCTGCCCTGTGAGGAGTGCACAGGATGAGTGCTCACATCTTTCTCCTAATTTCAGCACCTGGGAATTATTCCCCTTAGCCTGCAATTTTGACCTCTTTTCCTTTCAATGCCACTTGCACTCAGAAAGCAAAAATCCAGTCCTGGGGGAATATATGGGATGTTTTACATCCCAGGACAACACTTCAACACTTTGTTTTGGGACTGCAAAAAGAGGCAAGACAATCACCTGCTTGAGTGAGCTCTTTGGAGGAGGCAAACAAGTGTCACTTTGTTCTCACTTGTGCAACCCAGGCAGAGACTGAGGGGGGTAAGGGAAGGTCAAGACAGACCCGTGATTTAAAGGCAGGAGAATGGTTTGATGACTGAATGAGCCGGGGGCTTCACTTTCAGCTCATGCTGACACGGATCATTATGCAGAGGGAGGCCCAGAATCACGGAATCGTTTAGGTTGGAAAAGCCCTTTAAGATCAAGTCTCACCATTCCCCCAGCACTGCCAAGCCCACCACTAACCCATGTCCCCAGGTGTCACATCTACGTGTCTTTTAAATCGCCCCAGGGATGGAGAATCCACCATTACCTTGGGCAGCCTCTGCCAGGGTTGGGCAACCCTTTTGGTGAAGAAAAATTTTAATATCCAACCTTTACCTCCCTTGGTGCAACTTGAGGCTGTTTCCCCTTGTCCTGTCTCTTGTTCCCTGGGAGCGGAGCCTGACCCCCATCTGACCCACCCTACTGTCGGGGAGCTGCAGAGAGCGAGAAGGTCCCCTCTGAACCTCCTTTTCTCCAGGATAAGCCCCTCCAGCTGCCCATCAGACTTGTGCTCCAGACCCTTCCCCAGCTCCGTTGCCCTTCTCTGGACATGCTCCATGTTAGTGTCTCAGTTTCCTCGCTGTAAGGCAGTGACTGTGCTGCTCATTCCCCTCAGAGGCCTCCTGAAACAAGGCACAAATCAGCAGTGCTGAGCAACTAACACACCACTGCTCCATAGCCATAAGCAGGAAAAGAGTCATGCCTTGCCTTGCTCCAGCAGCAGGAGTATTGCCCAACCCTGTCAACTGCTTTCCAGGGCCAGCAGAAGGGAGCCCTGGCAGACCTCAGCATGGCTCACTTGAAGCTGATGCACAAAGCCAGGCAGGCTTTCTTTCCCTCTGCTTAACAACAGAGATCTGGGCCCGCTGATAAATGCTGAAGCTTTAACCAAGCTCATATTGACTATTAAAAATCTCTTGACTGCCTCTTGGGTATCTTTAAGGAGCACGTAAGTCTTCAAGGGCCCAAATGCAATACTATTTCCTGGCCACAAATAGGGTACACCCCTGCCAAAACCTTCCTCTGCTGCAGCTACAGCATTCTCCAGAAAACATTTTATAAGCTGGTCTCCAAGCTTTATGACAAGAGTATATAGAAGGGAACATAAAATTTGCTGACCCTCATGCTGCTTTTTGGTTTGAGGAACTGTTTCCTTTTACATCTTTCTCCCTTTCTCCTTAATTAACTCCATATTTCTAAGAAATAAGTAATTATGTTAATTGAAACCTTCTCAGTACATTATCAGCTCTAGAAGGAGCATTCAGAGAAGGGGTAGGCAGAATGACAGAGGGGACATGCAGGACTAAATCACCCCTTTGAGGAAGATGTCAGGGTGTGAATGGCCAGCTAACTGCTCTTGGTCACATCAACCTGGATTTTCCTTCTCCCAGATGTCACCAGAGCTTCCTGCCCAAATCCAAAAGCAAGTAAGGGATGCCAGAGGGCTGGGCCAAGGCAGGAATCAGTGCAGCTGACCTGTGATGCACCAGACAAACCATTTCTGTCCCTTCACTTCCACCATGACTGTAATAGCCCTACCCAGGTACACAGGCATCATGCATTGCGGAGGCTTGAAACACAGCTATTATCCACACAACATGCAGACATAATCAAGGGTTGAGTAGTTGTCGTGTTTTATCGATACACCATCAAATCTCATTAATCTCCTGTCCAGCAGATGAGAGATGTATCCTCACAACACCTGGATTTTTCATGGTAGCACTTCCATGCAACAAGCTGGACCTGCAAAGCGAGGTTGGATGGTGCTTGGAGCGATGTGGTCCAGTGGAAGTGCTCCTGCCCATGGCAGAGGATTGGAAGTAGATGTTCTTGAAGGTCCCTTCCAACCAAAACATTCTCTGATTCTATGAAAGCAAGACTTCTGTGGCTGCAAAAACATCAGGAATGGGTCAAATTCTGCTTGTGAGACATCCTGAGTTCAGAGATGCAGCATTTTGATTCTGCAGTTGCATGGTAAAAATGACCAAGCAAAATATAAGCACCAGGCTCCAGGGATTTCCATCAGTGTAAGTGCAAAGTTTTTGGAAACAGGTTTACTGGGAATAGTGTTTTCACTGAAGTCCTCCTATGCTTCCCCTCCCCGGCTGGCTGACTTTCCCAGTCTCGATTTGGAGCCTGCCTGAATAACACCCAAAATATTTTCTCAATTAGAGGAGAAAACAGGAATTTGCCACTTGTCTGCCTCTATTCTGCTGCCTGTCAGCATTCAGCAAATATTTCAATCGTAGCCCTTTGCATGCTGCTAGCCCTGCTCATTTAACCTTTTGCCCTTCCCCAGGCTAATCCATCGGCCTTTACCTCCAAACCTTTACAGCCAAGGGCTGACCGCAGGATGGGCTGGCAGAGAGGGGAGGATGAAAGGGGTGTTGTGGGGAATAAGTCATGCCAGACTTTGTTTCAGTTTAGGGAGGGGGAGCAGACAGGATGCAAATCTCTGGCCATGCTGCTCAAAGAATTCAACCATCATCAACTGGTATTTGTGCTTCCACATCTGGAAGGCAGCAAGGAAAGTTAACAATTTTTAAGGAAAAAAGGGAAGGAAAGCCTCCGTCGCCTCAGCTCTTCTTCGCGTGGCTGGCAGCATCCTGAGGCAGGTACCTAATTGCCCATGGAACCTTTGCTCCTCTGCCTCACCCGCCCTCCTCCCCGTCCCACCTGTCGCCGAGATTAGTAGTAGCTAACGGTTACACTGTCAGAAGCGCATGTGATGAAAATAATGCCCAGAGCGCTGCCTGTCAGCCTCGGAGAATGCCTGCTCAGCTTCGATGGTGGAGGTCTGCAAAGCCTCTGCCCACCTGGCCCCCCGCTCAGCCGAGCATCCCCTGTGGCTCTCCAGGGGCTGTGCTCGGCTGTCCGCTGTATGAGAAATCGCTGACCCTTCCATCACATGGGTGCTTTAATTGTTCACATCGGTATTTTGTTTCCCTCTACTGTAGACAGTTTGCTGTCAGTTATCTGTCCTTCACATGTAATTAATTGTGCTGTCTCGTGGCTCATTAGAAACGAGCTCCTCTCCTTCCCCTCCCCCCTCTCCCCCAGCCAAGTCACAGTGTGCATTATTTAGGTTAAATCATGTTTAAGTAACTACATAAATAGTAGGTCGAGTTTGCCTTTTGTCTAGGCTGAGACTGTTGCTTGGCTCCTTTCTCAAAGCACCATACCAGGAAAGCCCTTATCCCTGGAAGGCCTCGAAGGGAAATCCTCACTGGGCAGAGCAGCCGTGTCACCCCAGGAGCAGGGGAAGGTCCTTTGAGCAGAAGGCTCCTCCAGTAGGTAACAAGAAGGAGTTGCCAAACTTTAATAAGGCAGGCATAAAAGTCAGCACTACAGAGCAAAAATCCTGCCAAGAGGATGTTCATCGTCTAGCAAGAGGTAACAGTGAGAGGAAGGTAAGGCTTGGTTAGGGTATTTTCTCCCCCTCCATAGTTTATTTCAGTCAGCAAAATGCACCTCAAGAAACATCACTTCACACATGCTGGGTCACCCACTACCACCTTGCAAAGATAGCATTGAAACTCAGGTGCTAAAATGCACATGAAAGATTTCTGAGCATTCATTCAATTAAGAACAAAAAAGACTTTCTGAAGTGGATTCTCTCAGTGCAAAAGTTATAAAAAATAAAAAAAAAAAAAAAATGAGGATGTGGGTATACACGTTCAATCAATCTAAAAACCAACATGAATCATCACCTTGAACTCAAACAAAACCTGCACCAAACTGTCTTAGAGTGTTAAGAGTACTAAAAGTGAAACCTGTAAGGTTCATTTGCTGATTTTTCTCAGCCAAAACTTTATATTCTTGTAAACCATTTCCCTGTGCCAAAGTGCCCCTAATATCATCTGATGTGAAGATCTGAGGATTTAAATAGCTGCTTCTACCCGGGAATAACCACTGTCAGAATGAGCATGAGAAAGCTTGTTTCCTTGAGATTTCCAGCTTAGCTTAAGAGATTTAATCATCTGGAGGAGCTTCAGGTGAATCACCTGAACTTTTGGATACCGACTGCAGCCAAGACCTCCCATCCTCTTTGTGCGTGCACATCCTCGCTGATAGACCCGGCCTAGCCAAATGCTTTAACTGATTGGACCAGGCTCAGCTTTGCTGGATTGCCTGCACAAAGGTTGTGAAGCGCTTTGGTGAAGGCTTCCACATGAAAAGCACTGCAGATGTTTCCAGTGGTGTTATTTGAAGCTAAATTACTGCTCAGAGTAACTGTTGATACCAGGAACGAAAGGCAATGAAGTTCTCTCTTCCTACCACAATCCGGGCGTAGATGACGGCAGAACAAAAGCCTTCCGGGCTGCCTAAGACCAGGGGATCTCACCAGTGACATGGGAAGGGCACCATGAAGAGCCAGGGCATAGTTCAGTTTTCTGGTCTATCTGCAGCCAGTCCTCTGCACCACAAGGGCTTAAAAAGGGTGGAGGTCACGAGTGCGTGTCACGCAAGTCACTAAAGTTGTTTTATCGAAGACCCTCAATCAAAACTTGCTGCTTGGGCTTAATACAGCTGCTGGTCTACCAGAGAAATGTGCTGCTATTGAGCTGAACCCCCCAAAATGTCAGTCTGGCTTCCCACCCCTACCCAACTCGCTCTCCTAACACTGTTTGTATTGCTTCAGGAGACAGTCCCTCCACCACTTTATCCAGTTTCAGACAGACAGAAATAAACTAGCCACAGCTTGGTTTATCAGAAACACACCCAGCTTTTAGGTGATGTTGTATGATTAATAATACATGCTTTAAAAAAATAAAAATATTCTCAAGAAGGAAAGGGGAGAGGAAGGAAGAAAGAAAAACATACACAAGTGGGGGAAGGGGGAAAAGGACAACAATCTGAGACTTTCAATGGGAATGTCCAAAAATAACACAAACAGGATCTCCCTGCCATCTGCTTCGATCCTCTCTGAAAGGCTTTCAAAGCAAAAAGCCTTGCCAAAACCTGACAAACAAAGCACTGAGCATCAGTTTTAATGGAATACCAATACTGCGTTCCCCCTTCCCCCCTTTTTGCTCCATAGACACACACCTTCCACACCCCTCCAGTTGCCAAAAAATGACACTATGCAAAATAATTTGCTTCAGTTATGACGCTGAATAAACAAGGAATAATTTTGCAAGTGGTCCCATATGTCTCTGCTTCTCTGCTTACAATNAATGGAATACCAATACTGCGTTCCCCCTTCCCCCCTTTTTGCTCCATAGACACACACCTTCCACACCCCTCCAGTTGCCAAAATAAATGACACTATGCAAAAAAATTTGCTTCGGTTACGAAGCTGAATAAACAAGGAATAATTTTGCAAGTGGTCCCATATGTCTCTGCTTCTCTGCTTACAATGGACACTAATAAGATTTGCCATAACTAATTCATTCTTTCACACCATTACCCTATTCTCTAACTTAAAAAAAAAAAAAAAGAAGAGAAAAAAAAAGAATTAAATTCTGCATATCCCATGTGCATTTTTCTGCAACTTTCACACAGTTGAAACACAAGGGTTTCAACAGCAGAGCCCACCCATCACAACACAGACATTTTCACCTAAGTTTAGGCCTCTCAATGAGGTTTAAAGGTGAGTTTTACTGAACCTAAAAAGTACAGAAGTATGTTTGTCACTTGTTTTCTTTGATTTTCCTCTCATTTTTAAAAAAGAGATGTCTAATAGGGTTGGAGGAAAATGGGAAAGCACAGGAGAGATGCAATCACACTACCAAAGGCAATGTGTTAGTGCGCATAAAGTAGAAAATCTCAACTCGAAGGGCAGTGTGCTATCACATATAAAGCAGAAGCAAAATCCATTAGCTGCAAAAACCTGGAACTCTCCTATGTTTCCCTTCAGCTCGGCTAAGCAGAGCAAACACAAAGCAAACACCCAGCAGCAACGCCTGGGACTCGGAGAATCCAGCCACCCTTCAGCCCACCCTGGCTCCTAGTCCTTCACAGTGCTGGGATGCAGAGATATTGGTGAAGGGCAAAAAACGTTTATTTCTTGTTTGGTTGGTGGGTTCTTTGGTTTTTTTTTGGTTTGGGGGTTTTTTGGCTTTGTTTTGGTTTGGGTTTTTTTTGCTGTTGGTTGGGTTTTGTTCCAAGATTCTCATCTCTCCTGACAGACTTAAGAAACAAAC
This sequence comes from Oxyruncus cristatus, assembly GCA_013399855.1. Lineage (NCBI taxonomy): Eukaryota > Metazoa > Chordata > Aves > Passeriformes > Cotingidae > Oxyruncus > Oxyruncus cristatus. The sequence continues at coordinate 158,347 of VXAY01007041.1, forward strand.
TCAGAATGCTTAAAACCACACTTCTTTGTTGCACTTTGTTCCCTCTGCTATCAGGGTATTTCTGTGTCCCAGGAGCACACCTTTAGCAGGGCTGATCAAGGTTTTTTGTGTGGGTTTGGAAAAAAAAAGAAATCTTCAATTTGCATACTTTAATTAAGGAATAACAGTAATTACTTGTTAGTTCAGCACTGAAAGGAGGATAATTACTACNTTTTCTCTTTTAGAACATCTGAGGCCTAAATTACTTGAACAAACAAAGGAGCTTTCCCTCCCTCTCTCCCCCGCTGCCACCTCCCCCCATCAATGCCGGGCCTGCCCCTCCTCCTTCGGCACACAAATGGCCTCACACCAGACGGGATGGAGGGAGGGCTCCCAATTACACCTCTTTATTAACGAGGGGCCACGGCGGGGAAGGGGCTGCAGCAGCGTGGGGTACAGACTGCGGCTGCTGGGCTGCTTCCCCCCACCCCAGCCGGGGAGCAGAGGTCACCAGGAATCTGCTGGGAAGGAGCCCATGTGCCAGAGCTTTGGCCCACCTGCCGGCCCACCCCACGCCGCCGTGCTGGGTGGGCATCGCTGGCCTGACCCCCCCCTTCCCGCCTCCATCTGGGAAAGGGTAGCAGGAAAAAAGACCTGCAGGGCCCCCGGTTGTTTCTGGCAGCCCATGGGTGGGGTGAACTGAGTGGTGGGGGGTGGAGGGGGGGCATGTTGGAACCACCAAGCCATGGGGTGGGCGCAGGGGTCCTTGCTGCAGTTGGAGCAGTGGAAGGTGGGATGCCTTCCCCAGCGGACCCGAGTGAGACACTTCTGTCTGCCTCCATTTTCTGCTTGAAAACCTAGGAAAGTGCTGAAAATCTATGTTCTTTTGTACTCTTCAGATATGAAGTAGTCCAGAGATGCCCTGCCCATGGCAAAGGGTTTGGGCTGAGGTGGTCTTTAAGATCCCTTTCAACCCAAACCATTCTATGACCCATAATAGTTACAGGACACTGCCTTCAATTTCCCATGAGTACCATCCATCTTCTAGCTGCTTTCTCCCTGTTTTTGTGGTGATTCATTTCCTTGTTCTTCTAGGAAAGATAGGAGGGAGATTTTTGAGAAAAAGTCATGGTCAAAGTCAAAACTCTTTCCTTCTCTCCCATTTGAACCTCAGGCCACCCTTCGCATTCACCCCTCAATGCTGTGATATCACACCTGATGATAAACTTTCTGAGCCCCTTGAGCCTCTTATTTACCCATCAGCCCTGCCTGTGTGGCTGTCTCCATCTGGCAGAGCCCAAATCCTCCTTTCTCCTTACCTCACTGTTTAAATTCCTCTCCCACTGGGCTGCTGGCTTTTCCTTAGGAACAAAGCACAGTCCCTGTGAGCAAACACTTCTACCCATCTGTGTCCAGCAGCCGTGACAAAAACAGCTCCCCTTACTCCTGAAGGCCCCCATACTTTTTTCCCCAGACCTCACAACATGCTTGACGACCTTTCTGACTCCTCCCCTACTCCCAAAACTAGATTTGGTTGCCTTGTCCAGTCTTTAGGTTTGTTTGTCTGTTGACAGACCTGCATGCTACTTGTGCTTCTTGTCAAGTGTCTTTGGGGTCTGCTTACATCTGTGTTTTCACACAAGTCTGCAGGCAGGCAGAAAAGATGCAAAGAGAAGGGGGTACTAGAAGGGGAGCATAAAGCATTTTGACTTTTTCTAGCCAGGGATTAACACATGGGTTTTAAACAAGGGGACTCCCTTCCCAGCTGACAGCAGCAGCTGCAGCTTCTGACTTGCTCACAGAGTGGCAGGGAATCGAATCAAAGAGAAAAGAAGAAAGAGGACAACCCTTCCTTGGGGAGTAGGAAACACAATACGAGCTATTCTAAAATCCTTGAAAATACTGGCTTGGTTTTAGGTCATGCTCTTCTTCCCCCTCCTGTCCTGTGTGCCCCCCACGCCCCCCTGCCTTCCCTCTCAACAAAGAGAAATTGGTATTTTTCAAAATTCTTCTGAAAGCCAACCCAGCAGATGGTTCCTTCCATGCCGGGGAGGGAACAAAAAGAAAAACCTGCCAGGATACACATCACTGAGATGTGACAAAAATGGGCATGGTGGCTGGCCTCTGACCCAGGGATTTCATAGACCTATTAAGCCATGTGGCCAAGATGGACTGAGGCGACTTCTATCTCCAGCACGCAGCTGCTGTACCCCATGGGCTCGTGCTAAGTTTATTAGATTAAGTCAGGCCACATAAACCGGAAAAAGACAGGGTTTCCATCTCCTACCTTCTCAACACCTTAAGACAATCCTCAACACCAACATCTAAGCAGGTGTAAGTGAAAGTCAGCAGCTGAATTCACAATGTAATAGTAAAAGGCTTATTTAGACAGTAATTAGCAACAGTCCTACTTTACCAAAGTGTTACATATATATAAGTAATATGAACTCCTGCAGATACAGAAAGCTATGGGAAAGTCATTGTTAGCCCTTTTATTACACTCAAACGCCTCAGGTTAAGGATCTAGCTGTCCATTACAAGCTGCTCTCCCTTTTCCTTAAAACATCCTCTTCCCTCCAGATAAACATCAACAGCCAAATTCCCACTCTCTTCGAGGATGTCCCAAGCAGACCCCACGGCTCTGCATCCCAAACAGCCAAGTTGCCTCCAAGGATGAAGCATGACTTGGTTACGCACCACAGCTGCCAACCCAAGCACAGGGAGCAGCAAAGGGTGTGCTACCCTCCCGCAGAGCTGCCCTGTGCTTCACAAATTCCCATGAAGCACGTTGGCAGTTGCTGCCACCAAGTGACTAATAGCAGCTCCTGCCCACGCCCAGAGTCAATGACCTAAGGACAGATCGATCCCTCCCCATCACACTCTTCCCGGTTCCTCCTGTGCTGTAGTCACAAAGGGAAACAGGCTTCCTCACCCACCCACCCCCCTCTTCAAATCAGGAATATAATTGTAAGTAATGCAATGGAATTAAGACCAGAGAGAGAAAAGGCTGGAAGGAATTTGTCCTAATGATTACACAAATTATTGAAGAAAGGTACCCCATGGAAAGGGAGAGGCTGTCTTTGGGCAGAATGCTCCACCAGCTGAGTGCTGGTGAACACAATGTCAGAAAATGGACAAGACAAATTAATTATCCCCATCTAACCTGCACACAACATGGGATACAAGAAGTAGAATATGTTGCCAATCCAATAGCATCGGTTCCCAGTGGAAGACCCAATAAAACAACTGCCTTGAAGCTCCTTGCTAATACACATTAGGTGACTAATGTAGAGACTGTCCCTGCAGATTCTGGTGGGAAGCAGAAATGAGGACTAATCAAGGTCCTCTTAGTGCTGCTGCTCCCCTGTAGAAAAAAATATCTGCCTCAGGTCTACTTGCCTTAGTCTTAAGGGTGAGCTTTCATCAAATTACCCCACTGGGAAATACAGCAGGTAAAGTTTAGGTGAAGCTACCCAGGCCAGCACAGTGTTCTACCACATACTGAGGAGCAGGGGAGACTACTGACAAAAGTCTATTTAGAAATTACAGCATAAGCTCTGCTTCCGAGGTATGAGGGAACTGTTTCCTACACATCCTCCTGGGAGAAGTGTTTGCCAAGCATAGTCACAGGAGCACCAGGTGGGGACCCAGTGACCTGCCCTGCGGTGAGGTGAGGGTGTGATCAGTGGTGACACATTGAATGTCCACTGCTCAGCCCTCTCCTTGTCAGACAGAGTCATCAGCAAGGAGAGAGGGGCCCTGGCCTCTGGCTCATTTGCTCGTGCCACCACATTCCTTCCAAAAGGGAGAGCATTGGGCAAGTCTAAATTACCCACAAATCCCCTCAGGGCTGATTCTCATCTTTCAGCCATGTGGAGGGAGAGCAGCTCACATGAAGTTAGGATGCTGCAAAGTACTGAGATTCCTCAATGAACCACCCAAGTTTACAATGGTAGAGCTGTTGTAACACCGATGTCAATAAAAGATACCATCTCTTCACAAACCTCGCCACCCAGGTGAGACAGAACCATGGGAAACTGATGAGAAGATAATGAGTCCTCCAGTAGATGTTCCTCATTCGACTCTTACCACATTTTAGGGTTTACAGACCAGAAGGGGTTATTAAGGGCATGTAGGTCAACTGATTGCATGCTGGCCCCGAAACTCCACCCCCTCATTTCTGCTTACAGCCCTAACTCTTCGCTGAGATAAGTTTTATTTTTAAGTGAGCAGTGAAGATACAGAGAGTTAACAATTTTGAAACAAATCGATGAGTTTAAATGAAAACTAGAAGGGGATTGGCTTCCAGAAGGGCTCTCCACTCAATGCTTGGAGTTCAGGCCACTACCTGGGAGACTCAGTTGTGTCCTGGTTAAGCAACCACAGCTCAGTGAAAAAGCTCTGCGTGTTACCCTGGCCTGAGACAGGTTCCTTGAGTGAATTACTTAATCTTATTACTCTATTTCACATTCTGTACTAAGAAACAAGATGGTTCCATTTATCCTCCTCTGTACAGAGCTTGTGAAATTCTTGCAGGGTGACAGGATCTCCCGATGCCTTCATACAGGACCTGCCAGCAGCAGACATGGATGTATAATAGGAACATGAGACACTACCTTAAAGTGAGCCTGGTGGAGACCCACCTAGTTCTGCAAACATGGCTGCAGGTGAATGTCTATCTTGAATGACCATGTCCTCATCTTCTGCAATTCTGTCTTGGCCACAGTCCAGGCCACATCTCAGACATACAACCTCATCTGCAACCTGTAGTAAGACACCTTAGCCCTTGTGCTGTCCTTTTCAGCGCTAGCCCACAGCTCCAGAAAAAAAAGAAAAAAAAGATAATAGCAAGATGTTTAGTGTGATACCACCCTGAAGAAGTGGAGTTTGCTCTCCATCATACTTGGAAGCAGTGCCATACTACTGGTACAGAATCCCTCTCCTGATAACAACCACCTGCAGCTCAGAGTCCAAATATAATTACGATGTAGAAATAGCACTTCGTGTCCTGAAATGAAGAAGCCAACAGCCACTGGTCTAATTCATGTTAGAGGTCATGGCAAGAAATGGAAAATAATGCTCTTATGAAAACACAGCTAACTGGACTTGTTCCTCGAGTGTCACGTATCAAATGGAATCATTTTAGCATTCAAGAGTTGGAAAAGCCTCAGCATTAAAAACCAAAACAATGCATGTTTATTCTGGATATTTTTAGACTGGTTTCCTAAGGAAACAAGGCTAACATGGTTCACACTGTGTTTGTGTGCATGTGAATGCACACACAAACTCCTTGCCTTCATGATCCTCTGCTCAATGTTTTTGGAATATTTTGCCCAGTTTTGATCACATCTGATGGAAGAACAGAAATCTTTGTGAGACAACATTCTAACAAGGTTTGTTCAAATTGTTCACTGGCCAGAAGAAAGGAACCCCTGAGGGGCTCCCAAAGTGGGCTTGGCCAGCAAGGTCACTTATCACTAGACACCAGAGAAGTCACATAAAGAGGAAAGTGGTCAGAAAACAATTTTCACAAGTTTCAGTCTTCTTAAAAAGAGGAAAAAAAAAAAAAGACAAGCTGAGGGCACCAGGTGAACCCACACTTTACATTCAAATGAGCTCAGATGGGTCCATCACTCAGTCCCACTGGCTTGAGGGGGATGGCTTGAGAGGGATGGGGACAGCAAAAAGCCTCTCTGGGAATGAAGCATTTGAAGAATTAGGAAGCGCCGCATGCAAAAGCTGATGCTGGAAGAACATGATCAGGTACATGAAGGACTATCATACCTGTGCATCCCAAAACCTCTGCAAATGAAGACACAACCACTTTGCAGCTCTGGGTGCACAAGCCAGTACATCACATCTCCATCTCTGTTAGCCTGGAGGCCACAGTGCTTTCGAAACAACCCGCGTGTGCTGCCTTGGCCAAGTGTTTATATTTCCTCAGCCCATGCCTTCATTGCCAGACATTTGCTTCTTTAAGACACACTCGACTAGATGCAAAAAAAAGTCACAATTCTTTGGGAGCAGACAGTGAGGGATGGGCATCAGCTGGCTCAGGCATAGCACCGAGCTGGAAAAGACACTCGGCCTTATTCCTGTCACAAGATATCCATGACATGATGCAAGACAGACACTTCTTCAGTAAGTCTGGAGGAGAAGGAAGAGTTAAGACCTGGGATCCAGCCCTCTCTGCTCTTCACAGAGAGAACTGAACCACCTTCAGGAGGGACCAGCCTCCTCCAGAGGTTGTGGGGGATCAAGAGGACTCAGCTCCCAATCTGGGAACCTCAGGTGCCTTCAAGGACCAAGATGAACCCAAGTGGTTCTCAGCTCCTAGAAAAACTGGTTTCTTAAGCAAAGAAATTAATTTCTTCACAAAGAAAAAATAATTCCTGCTCTCTTTTTGAGGGGAGCCTAAGGTAGTTGTGGTGGGAGAGCACCAAACTGCAGCTGTTTCATTTGTGCCTTCAACAATGCGGTAGAAAGAAAATCTAGCCTAAAGGAAACTTGGTTTAAATATCAAAGAGATGAGCTGGTGTAGCTCTGCACCCATACACTTGTGTAGAAAGACTGTAAAAACACCAGGAGCCTTGTGTCTGCTGGAGCACCTCTGAATTGATCTCTCAGCTGCTCAAAAGCCAGTTTCTCCTTAAAGGCCACTCGAAGAACACTCCTCCCCTGTGTTGGCACTTCTGGGGCTCTACCAGTCTGCCATAACCTGGGAAGAGGGTGAGGTCTGCTCTGCTGGTGTGAGCCTCAGGTAACGTACCACAAGCACCATTTAGAGCAGCCTCAAGGCTTTGCTAGGTAAGAGTAAGGACAAAATCAGTACAGAAAAAGGTCCAGGCTGAAAGGGCTGTGGATGCTGCAGCCTTTGGGGAAAATTAAAAAAAAAAAAAAAAAAGGTATATATAAAAAATCT
>VXAY01007041.1:173484-187448 GCA_013399855.1 Oxyruncus cristatus
CGAAAAAAAAAGGCCGTCTTATTTATCTGCCGTTTTGCATTGTTAATCTACTTGGAGAGGGACACAATGTACACACACTCCCGGGCTGCAACACAAACACAAGGTGGTAAAAGCTCGGCGGTGGTGCAGCATTCCAGAGAGTTATTGCTCTGGTATGCACGCATGTACAATGGGCACTCTGTGCCAGCCTCCGCCCACAGGCTTTTAACCTCTCTCACTGCTGGTTGGAAAGGGAAGGCTCTGGCAGACAGCACCTTACTCAGCACGATGAGTGTGCAGCCACCAAGGCTGCAAGGAAGGGACCACGGCCACCACACGACAGACAGCAGCGCAGTGAACCAACCCATTTGGTGACTTGTGTTCAACGGGAGCTTAAATACAGCTCGTGGCCCTATTTAAGAGCCTGCAGGAAGAGCCAGTAAGGGTCTTTCAGGTTTTGAGTCTCTGGGTAATATTTTTTTATGGAGGGTGAATAAAAACCCAGGTTTCTGCACCAAAGTCTGCTTTGTGGGTCTTGGACACAAACTTGGGGTCATAATGTCCAAACACTCAACCCAGCTTGGCCGTGTGCCTCCAGGTCAGCATCAACAAGCAACAGATGAATAAAGTCGTTGCATTACACCCATGTCAGATGAGTCCATGCCAAATCCACCCTAAAATCCAACTTAAAAAATTGGCCTCCTGTTCTGCCAAGAGCTTGCAGATGATGATATCACCAGACCCGCAGGTAGCAACAAATAACCCTGTGCTCAAATGCTGCACACAGAATTAACTGGGTCATTGTTTTAAGTATCTTCTTACTCTCCTCCAGGGTTAATAGTTAAATGATTTGGGTGCAGGGGCATCATACTCGTCTTTCTAGTTTGGGCAGGCTACCTGTGCTTTGACTAATTAGAAATAGCACTTCAGGCTTCTGAATGTGTAACCTTTACTGGAAACCTCCCTACCTCCCCTCTCCAGGGTGCCTCCAAGCACAATCATGGAGTGGATTGGGTTGGAAGGGACCTTAAAGCTCATCTAGTTCCACCCGCTGCCACAGGCAAAGACACCTTCCATTAGACCAGGTTGCTTCAACCCCTGTCCAGCCCAGCCTTGGACACTTCCAGGGATGGGGCAGCAGCAGCTTCTCTGGGTAACCTGTGCCAGGGCCTCACCACAGTCACTGGGAAGAATTTCTAACATAAAAACTGAATCTACTCTCTGTTGGTTTAAAACCATTCCCCTTGTCCTACTGCTGGAAGAGCTCTATTTCTATTTTAAACACCCAAGACATGGGAGCTGCCAACTGGAAGCTGCCGCTCCAGGGCTCCAGTGCTCTGCAGCATCAAGTCCTGTTCTATAAGCTGCTACAGAGGTGTCCAAATTAAGCTCACAGAGGAAAGTGTTACCGCTAGCAGGCTTCCTGCAGTCAAGTTAAATTTGAGGAGGATAATTCACAGGTGAACGACAACAAATTTCACAGAAGTTGGCATTAGCTCTTAATTAGGGAAAGATTCACGCTTCCTCTGATAAGTACTGAGAAATAATCAAACGCCTGCTTGCTCAGCCTTGCTACCAGTGCTCAGTGCTCTTATCAGCTCCACTGCGTCTGGGTCGTACTGGACGTCTTCCATTAAGGGTTCTGAATACGCTCCCTTCTCCTGCCTCAGGCAACTGCTCATGCTTGTAAGTGTTCAGATGCCAGGGCTATAAAGTGATTAAAGTGAAAATTTGCTGAGGACAAAAACAGAGGTGAGAGCCCACAGGAGGTGGGGACAAATCCACCGCTTTGGGATTCTCCATGAAGTGAAAGTGGACATAATATTTGGCATGGCTTTTGCCCTAAGCTTGGACTCGATGATCTTGCAGGTCTTTTCCAACCTTAATGGCTCTGTGATTCTAAGTGTGAGAGCAACCGCGTTAGTAACAAGCAAACACTGCTTTGAGACATGCAAGCAAGGCAGGTTCAACTGCCCAATGTTTGTGCTCTTTCTCTGAACTGCTCAAGCACCAGGAACACCAGCAGGGAGCTGGGAGCAATATTAAGAGGTGCTGCCCAAGTCCCTTCTACACGAATACCACTGTAGCTACTGAGAGCTGCATTTCGGAGTCTGTGAATAAAATTACTTAAGATGAAAAAGAAAAAAAAAATCAATTGAACAGCTTCAAGTGAGGCAAAACTGAGGCACGAGTCTGAGACTGTTGAGGTGGATACAAAGTAGAGGTCACATCTTTTCTGGCCCTGCATCTATCAGATTGCCTTTGAATCTCGCATTCTCCCGTGGGACATACACTTAAATCCCTAATCTGTGCAAAATATCAGAAATCCTGGAAGCCTCTTTACACTCCATCTTTCTAAAACCGTTCACCACAAAGCACTGGAGACTACACAGCAGTATTTAATGATGAGATATCACCTTTCACTCCCAAGGCTCCCAGGTTGCTTGCATGATTATATACGCCACGGTTGAAATGCATCTGCCTCTGGGGCAAAGGCCAATGGACAACCCACATCACACTCAAAGGAAAAGTTTTGGTCAGAAACCTGCTTTTATGAGAAGTGTCTGTGAAACTTCAGAATTCATCTGAAAAAAACCCAGCGGCCTGGCATGTTGCACTGGACTCAGTCAACCCACATTAGGAGTATAAAATGCCCCAACCTATTTCCTCGTTATTGTTTTGCAAACTAAAAAAAAAAGAAAAACGGAATTTCATGCTTGGTTGTGGTCTCTGTCCACGTACTGCCAGATAGCTAGCAGCATGACTTTGATGGAGATTAGGAACAGGCGCCTGATCACGCTTCAGTGGAATGGACAAGCACACTATATCAGACTTAAAACTTTCTTCGTGACAACTTAGAAGCAGTTCCAGAGTATGGGCAAAACTTGTGGGCCAGAAAGCCAGCGTGGTGCAGGCCAGTGACACAGTATGACACAATACCAAGTCCTCTGGGATAAAATTAAATCACTGCAAATTTTTTTGAACAAATTTTAACCAGAATTATAAGTGTATACTGGATCAGTATCATGTACCAGTAGCGTATTTAATCTGCTGCTCAGAGCCCTCGAGCTAGATTTATCACATCTTTGGACCACAGCCTTAGTTACTTCCTGAGGCCATGATACTCTCTGAAAGAACAACCCAGCTTTGGCAGGGAGCTACAATAATGCCTGTGACAGTTATTTTCTGTCCACACTACAGATAACATAGGGAACACCCTCTGTTTTTCACCTGCCTTGTGTTGATCAGGACAGAAACAAGGCAGAAGAACTTCCCCTTCAAGCAAAATGTCATCTCTTCACCAAGAGTTAGAGATGGCCTGGTGATGTCTCAGAGGAGGTTTAAGTTGGTTATTAAGAAAAGGGTCTTCCCCCAGAGGGTGGTTGAGCACTGGAACAGAGTCCCCAGGGCAGTGGTCACAGAACCAAGCCTGTCTGAATTCAGGAAGTGTGTGGACAATGCCGTGAAGCCCATGGTGGGATTATTGGGGTTGTCCTGAGCAGAGCCAGGAGCTGAACTCCATGATCCTTGTGAGTCCCGTACAGTTGGAGGTATTTCTATGACTGTAAATCCCAAGCAGGCACAACCCTTAGCATCCTGCCCTAGGTGAACCTGTGCTGAGCAGTGTGGTGGGCTGGATGATATCCAGAGGCGCTTCCAACCCCAGACATCACATCTTCTGTGATGTATTACTCGGCCTCCATATCCAGTGCTGAGCAAATTGGTCCCTCCACCACACAACAATTTTAAACATACTGCTATAATCCCATCTAAAAGATATACCTGAATATAAACATGCATAAAACTGATATGGGTGTACAACAAATAAAGTATGGGATCCTCAGCTAATAATAATTGCAAATGATATGACTGTATGTGAATGCCTGTAATCCACAAATTATCTCTAAAAATAACTAACTAAGGCATGTGATTCATTAATTGGGTGAATTAGAAGAAGAAAGTTGTTTCCTCTCTGCATTGTACCCCTGTCTCCAACTCTGCTTTTGTTCCAATCTTCCCACCTCTGCCTCTGATTTTGCATGGATTATGTGAGGACTTTCTCTGAAGGGACAGGATTCAAGCCATGCCAGGTGTGGTCTATCCACACGAAAACAAGGAGGAAGGGTTAATGGCAGTTGCCAGAACAACAGCAGAAATGTAATCTTCACTTGTTTCCATCAGATTGTCCCGAGTCCAAGTGCTACCAGCCCTCTGTGCCTCCTGAGCACCACTGACTGATGGCTTTGCTTCACTGTGCCCAAGCTTGGCAGAGGAGGCCAGGAAAAGTCACACTGGAGGGGAAAAGATGTGGTAAAACAAATATCTCTCACAGCCAGATGAACCTGCAAGCATCCTCCCCAACACAAAGAGACAGAAATAAATGAGAGTCCAAGCATATCCGTAATTACAGAGGCATGTAAGTGCGCACATTACACACGTGTGTATCTGTCTTCTCAACACAGAGACATTAAGAGTATATTATGGAGTCATATCTGGCTCCATAATTAGATTTGAGATGTTATAATTAGATCAGATAGTCACCTTTCTATGTAAGTAACTAACTATCATACAGGGCTGACAGGAGGGCCAGCTGAATGATTAAACAACTGACACAGCCATAAATCACGAGGCCCATAAAAGTAATACTTGCCCAAGGTACAGCTGTGGCAACAACCAGCGTAGCAAAGCACCCATCTGCAGGAGGAGGAGAGATGCCCATCACGTTGCCCAAGGACTTTCACAAGCTCCTGCCTGAGAACTGTGCCAAGGTTTTGTAAACCTACTCACTCAAAACCTAGAGCTGTGTCTGGGTGTTGGGGAAGGCAGTAGAGTCATCAGACCTGTGAACATCTCCACACAGAGACTTCTGGTCTCTAAAGGACCAGCCTCCTCCTACTTATGCCCTGCAAGACAAACAACAAAAAGTGGCTTGGGTTGGAAGGGACCTTAATAACCGTCTTGTTACAAACCCTGCCATGGGCAGTGACACCTTCCACGAGACCGGGTTGCTCTTGAGCTCCACGCAACCTGGCCTTGAACACTTCCAGGCATTCACAACCTCTCTGGGAAATCCAGGAGCAGCATTTGATCCTAATGACATCAAGAGCTGGCATGTTATTTTTACCTGTCATCCTTGTGAAGATTGGGCCTCCGGGACAGAAGACAGCAGAAAGAGATGCCAGCTGTGCTTCAGCTCATTACAACACAAAAACCCAAACCAGGAAATTTGCCTAAGTCAGATCAACACCAGATTGCAGAGCTTCCAGATCAAGCATCATCATGCTCAGCATGACGTATAATCAAAGGTGACTCGTGAGATGACCCAGGAGACCACCCCAAGCACTCTACTGGGTGCAGCAGTGTGTGCCACAGCAAGGATAAAACTTACTCCATTGACAACAGCTATAAAACTCCTGGGGGGGAAGTGTCAATATGCACAGAAGGGGACTTAAATGCTCACTCCATTCCAGCCAGCTCTTGCCAAGCACACCATCCTGGAGGTAGCGGCAGCTACTCCAGGCTACAAATGGAAAGTTTTATGGGTATTTAGGGAAAGGTTGTTGGCACAGAGATCAGCCACAGAAAGTAAAACCCCGTACAATTCCTTCATCTGTGTTACCAAACTTTCCTAGATTGACTCTGCTCTTGGAGAGCTGCCATCAGACACAGTAGCTTCCTTCTAACACTGTCATGGCAGGGCAATAATCTCTGCTTCTCCCTCTGATCAAACATTTCCCTCTGCACCATGAAATGTGTGGAATATTACTTCTCTGTATAAATCATTAATGAGAGTCTTAGTTTTTATTTACTGTTGCTGCCACGGGACTCCTCCTTTCTGCCTTTTTTTTTTTTTTTCCACCTCTCCTCTGTTATTATATTTTTGCTTGCACAAGTGCCAAATACACCGGCTTTCCCTTCCTTTGGGAGAAACAAAGAAATAAATAAAATCAAACAACACATCTGATAGGGAATGCACTAGGTCTTGGCTCAGCATCCATTCCTCAGAGCCATTAAGTGATGGCACAAGGAGGACCAAAAAGGCTTCAGTCCAGGGTCTTTCCTGTGCCCAGTCTGGAGTCTGTACAAACAACACATCCCATGTTGTTCCATTCTGAATGCTTCAAATGATGCTAGGAGTAAGAAAGGTTGGAGTTTGTCCATCCAGGATTGCATCATATGTTTCTGTACTGAGTTAGGAGTGGTGTCTTCCTTGGGGCCCTGTAAGGTACCAATACCAATACAATCAAGGGGGGACTGGAGGAAAACAGTGTGTCTAAAGGGCATACAAGAGGAAGGGCAATAATTTGGGGTATTTAAAGGAAGGCATTGAGGCTGCCTTGTCCTGCAGAATGCGTCAGTCTTTTGGCTCTGGGGGAAAAGAGGCTGTTGGGGCCAGCAATACATGAAATTTCCCTCAAATCCTCATGGACAGAAGAAGAAATATCAGGAGTCAAAAGCAGCACGGGACACAGGTGGATGTGGCTGGATGCACCCAGGCCAAAGAGCAGCCCAGGGTGCCAGGACAGTGAAATCAAGAGGCATGAAACCATTAGCTGGGAGCGTGCTGGTGGGAAGACCCGAGGCCCGGAATAAAGGCAAGATAACTGACAGCTGCTGTGGGCAAAGGAAAGGAGCACCTTTGCCTCTAATGAGGCTGAAGAGGAAGTGGTTACAGAAATGCTGGGTGAAGTTGAGTCAGAAGGAGATAAAAGCTCGCTGAGTATCTGCACGCCTGAAAGGCCTCTCCGGCTCAATTACCTTGCTGTGCTCTGTGCACACACTGGACTCCCCCCGAGGCAGCAAACAGGGTCAGGAGCACCACACTCACCACTCACATCCCTATTCAAGCAGGGCCCGGTCTTTGGATTGTTATTGCCTTAGAACCATGGAATCATTAAGGTTGGAAAAGCCCTCTAAGATCATAGACTCCAACCATTAACCCAGCACTTCCAAGCCCACCCCTAAACTGTGTCCCCGGTGGCTGCATCCACATGTTTATCGAACACTTCCAGGGATAGTGATTCTAGCACTTCCCTGGGCAGCCTATTCCAATGTCTGACCAATCCTCCAGGAAAGAATTATTCCTGGTATCTAACCCAAACTTCCTCAGGAGCAACTTGAAGCCATGTCCTTTCATTCTGTCACTTGTAATATGTGTAACACCACTGACTCCAGGAGGATGTTAAAGTGTGGGATGGGGTCAGAATTTGAGGAAATCCAAGGTCAAGTCAGTCATGGGTGCCCACCTTTCTACGTCAAAGATCTGTGGATCTCTGTCTCTTAATCTGAATCCTTCACTTAGGTCCCAGCCAAGTAAAGTTTGGTCTGTGGGCTCTCATGTGTCAAGAGATCCCTGAACTAAGGTATCCATGCTGCTGTTCTCCAGCTGGAGCTGGATTTGAATAGGTTCAGTTCCTACCTAGGACCACACTGCAGTTTATTGTTATTTTAATTGTTGCCCACACTCCTTTTTTTCAAAGGTTTTCCTTAAGGGCCCCAGGAGGTCTGTTCACTGAGCTAAGGGTGAAGAAAATGTTCTGGCCTCAAAGTCACACTTTAAAGACAGCATGTTCTAAGAGCAGATGTGTCTTCAACTCTGATGGAGTTGGGAGAAGGAGCAGGACTCATGTTCCTGTGAGTACCTCCAGTGACACAGAACTCTAATCTAACGTAACCAAACTGATAACAAACACCATTTATGACACTTATCCAACAGGATTTGTTGGACAGTGCTTCTCTCTTTAACCCAGCAGACTACGAGAACACCATTACCTTCAGGATCCCAAGAATTAAATCTGTCATGGCATCAGAAACCATAACCTCCAATTTTTGTCCCACTTACACCCCAAAAGATGACAAAAGCCCTATATCCATAAAATACAGACTGCTGTCCTCTTCAAAAACATGTGGTTAGAATAATTAAAAAAGGGAAAGTGTTTCCTCTTCTTCCCCTACTCTCACTTTTTCTGAATAAATTGGGGAAAAAAAGGGGAACAACTGATAGCTGGAGAGATTTACTCAACTTTTGAGGAAGAAAATTGCCATAAAATAAAGGAGATTATGACATTTTTCAGCCCATTAGGTGAAGCTTTATGGAAATTACAAGGATGTGAATGTATGGGTTAATATTTTAAACTGGTTTTCAACCTTCAGAATGATGGGCACGTGTAGTAACACTTTGCCCAGATGCCTGCTACAACACTCTACATGTGTACAGTCCTGTTCAAACACTTATAAACTCCCCCAGTTAAGCTTCATGTCTCTGATCCCTTCTGAAAAAAAACCAAAAAACATCTGAGGAATTCAGCAGAGAAATATTCCCCTTGCAGAATTCTGTTGAATCCCCACCGTAGGGCTCCATAGGAAGGCTTTAGAGAGAAAAAGAAAAAAAAGAAAAAAAAGGAAAAAGAAAGAAAAAACTACAGGAAGGATTTCCTTGTCTAACAAACTAATAGGATTTCAGAGGAGTTTTGATGGAAACCCCACTGCATTCTCCAAAGTCAATAGTTTAGCAAGCCTTGAGGAGTGGTAGGCACGGATCACAGCGTCACTCCAGAATATGCTGAGTCTGGAAACACAGAGGGAAGTTAGGCCACTGTCCAAGTCTTAGAAATCACATCAGTAGGATGTTCAGGATATGTGGACTCATATGGAGGAAAGATGTCCCTGTAACGCCTTGCAGCTTGACCTCTGGTTTGAGTGTCATGATTTTCTCCCTTCCATCTTAAAACCAACTTCTTCATCTGCTAAAATGCCAGGACAGAAACAGAGTGATTCATTGTATACATATATACCTCTCAGTTTTAAAGGTTAAGGCTACCAAAAATTTCAAAGTAACTTAAAACCTCAGGCTTCCGATCTTTAACCCATCTCTAATTTTGAGGTATTTGAGTGAGTCCGGGGTTACCCCATGTTTGCCTACCACACATTCTTCTGAAAACCTTTCTCAAGCACTATTACAGGTTATACCATAGTACAATTGAGGAAACTCTGCTCTCGTTGCTGCCACAGTCATAGAGCAGCCCTTATCTGCCCAGAACTGCACAGCAACTCATCCAGAAACAGGAATTCACTCCTTTGGAGGCACAGAGAAACCAAATAAGTCACCCCACAATGGTATTTAGCCAATTCCAGCTCCACACTTTGCCAGGCATTTGCTTCCTGATATATCAAAGAGCCAAGCCTTGGACCATGTCGTGCTCTGGTGTTCCCCAGGGCAGGACAGAGCCTTGCCACCACCTTCTGACCTCGTGTTTGCATGGAAATTGGTCTCCTCCTGCATGGCTGTTCCAAACCTTGTGCTTGCTTTAAGAAAGGTGCATCAGACTCGACAGCCCTATACGGGGTGACTTGGCCTGATCCTTACCACCTACACAACTCCCATTTTCCCTGCAAAAACCCCGTGCTGGATGGACAAGTACGTGAGACCCACCAGTGTCCCTACTCATCAGCAAGAGTAAACCTTGACCCACATATGTGTGAGCAGTACCAGTGACTGCATTCCCAGAGTACTTCTCTGGCCACCTTCTTCTTTGGTCACCTGCGCTTCAGACCCACCACAACCCCTTCCATATCCAAAGTCAACAGAGTCATTGTCACACGCTGGCAATGGCACAGGGCAGACAGCCGGGCAAGGACCACAGAGATACAGAGGTCTGATACCTTGCAAAATCCCCAGCTGGACTCAGAAGTAAACTAGAGCTGTAAAGGTCGTAATAAAGTTTGGATAGAATCATCAGGGTGTTTGGTGTCCAGAGTTTCTGCTTGGGATTTTTGGAGAGACACAAAAGATGACAAAAGCCTAAATGAAATAATGTCAGAAGATTGCTTTTCATACCCAGTCGTCCCACAGCTCATCACTGCATTTGGACAATGTGTCCTCCAAAGTAAATCCAACTCCAAAAGAGCAAAATAGTCCCTAATTTTGCACTCTCTCAAGAGATGGTAAACAGAAATTAGCACTCACTGCTTCCTTCACGCATTTCCTCAGCTCTGAAAGACAAGGTATATTATTCTCTGACTGCTTTTATTCAATTTAAGAAATTATTTTGTCTTCCTCTCTTCCCCCAGCTGTTTAGCTCCCTCACTTTGTATTCTGTACGACCAGTTAAATGTGAATTCAGAATCCAGGTGCCTGTTGCGGAGCTGTGCTTGGTCCCAGCATACAGCAGACTGTTAAACAGGTCCAAAAAATGCAATGAGCTTTTGCAGCCACATCAAATGAAGCCTTCACACTGGGAAAAGGAGAAAGAAACAGTCTCTAAGTGTTGCTAACCACACACACTTGGAACCTGATTTCATGCCCTTATCAGAAGGCAGAGCAGTCCCAACCTTGAAAGTTTGGAAATCGCTTTCAGATCTGTCAGTCCCCCCAGGCTAAAACATGGAATTGAGGGATTTTAAAGTCCATCTTTAATCAAGATGACAATTTCCTAAAAGCATAAGTAATTTTATTTCCCCAACAAGAATAACGAGAAAGGAAACTCTTTTTTTTATCAAGTTGGAAAGAGAGAAAGCTGTGAGAACAGAACACCTATACTAGCAGCAAAACCAGTCCTAGTGGAAACCACAAGCCCTGAAGCAAAACACTGTGAACCTTCTCCACTAAGATTGTCCCACAAACTCTCGCCTTTCTCACTAGGCTTTGGACTAACTCTAATCCTTGAATTGGTGCTGCCCTGAGAGTGTCTGGACTCCCCAGCAATGAGGCTAGATCTTACCATGGATTTCATCTGACCACCTATTATTTTATAGGTCAGCAATATTAGGAAAAAATTTTGACTGTGGGGGTGGTGAGGCCCTGGAACAGGTTGCCCAGATAAATTGTGGCTGCCCTATCCCTGGAAGCGTTCAAGGTCTGGTTGGACAAGGCTTGGAGCAGCCTGTTCTAGTGGAAGGTGTCCCTGCCCTTGGTAGGGGGTTGGAACTAGATGGTCTTTAATGTCCCTTACAACACAAGCCGCTTCATGACTCTATGATTCTATGATTTTTATGCACAGATTTGCTGCCCTTGTCTCATCACCAAAACCATGCTAAAGTCGCAGCAGTTGCACATCCAGAACCCTGCGTGCCTGCAGGTTATGGTGGGCAAAAAAAAAAATTCCTCATTTTCTGAACATGGCTTAAAACCTGCCCCTACGTGCATCCATGGAGCACATTTTGGCAGTTATTAAATGCTGCCTTTCAGCATCATCGCAGACCAAGAGATCAGATACTACAGAGATGGGTAGTTAATGGGGAGCAAGGAAAACCTCCTAGGCATATGGTTAAGCAAATCAGTCATCAGTTCACTGGGACAGCTTTCATTTCCATCACAGCAATCTGTCGGATCCCAGAACTGGTTTTATGTGGTTCATTAGACAATAGCCTTTCTTGCTACTAGTTGGGTCAAGAGTCAAAATTGCTGTGTAATTGCATGTCTCGGAGCACAAGGCAAGAGTTTTTCAGTCCTGGAGGGTGTTGTCTAAAGGGGAAAGAAAACAGAAGGGAAAGACTATATGTGAGCAATTGAGCCCTACTGAGAGGGGAAAAAAAAGTCACTGAAACTGGGATTAGACAAATCTTGTAATGGAAAACAAGAGTCCTGTTGGTAAGCTGGCACTTGCACCTAAGAGATGTGTATACTGGGAAAAAGCAGCTCAAAGGATGGGTCAAAAAAGAGCATAAGAGGAGATTAGGCAACATCAGAAGCCAAAAAATGATTGTTGAACCTTTTTAAGCATTTAACTCCCTGAGTTAATTAAGCACACAGCAATAGAGGTTGTTAAACAAGAACAGTTCCCAACTTAATCAAAGTACACTGGAAACAATACTGAGCAACCTCAGCAGAGAAATACAGTAAATATCAAATTGAACTAAATAGCTCAGTTAAGATCATTATTAATAGTAAATCATGGCCACTGTTTCTTTTGTTTGCCAACAACTAGCATAGTTTATGGCTCTGCACAAACCTAACACACCATTTTATTGCATTTCAAAGAGTGCGTCCTCCTAAAATGATAATGTGTTAATAATCTATGCTGGGCTTTTGGGCAGGAATCAAAAAGCTCAAACAACTTGAAATAACATCAGCTAAAAATTATTTATTCCCCATCCCTAGTTGCAGAGAAAACAGAGGTTTTTTTGGCTCAGTTACTTCTCAATAGACTTCTGGTTTCAATTAAAACTTTGAGTCTGAGAAGTTAAAAAAAAAAAAAAAAGTTGAAGCCAATAAGAGATGGAAGAGAAGCCTCCATTCACTGAGTGTTTCTGCTTCCCCCCTCCCCTCCTTTTTTTACATAACCTTTCTGAGCTAAGAGCAGAGATTGAAGTACAACTCCATTGTGTGGAGGGGTTTTTCTCCTCCCAGTTAAAAAAAATGGAGATGAAAAAAAGTTTCTCCTTTGAGTGGAAGGAGCTTCTGATGAGGGGAGTAAACTCAGGAAAGGCCAAGGAAGTGCAGAAAGCTGTGCACGAAGCAGCCACTTGCACATTTCCCCGTGAACATGTCCCATCCCTGGAAGTGTTCAAGGCCAGGTTGGACAGGCCTTGGAGCAACCTGGTCTAGTGGAAGGTGTTCCTACCTTGGCAGGGCGGGGGGTTGGAACGAAATGGTAGGGGGGCTGTAACAAGACGAGCTTTAAGGTCCCTTCCAACCAAATCATTCCGTGATTCTACAATTCCAACGATAGGCATATTTTTTTGCTGTCTACAATAAAAGGTCCGCTTGTTTCCTGAGGTTCATGCTGTCACTGCCTATCACTAGACACCTGATTATGCCATGTCTGTAGGCTGCACCAAGTTACTCCTGGACGCAGGGGCTGTCAAATCAGTAATTGTTCCCATTTGGGCCCGTAATATTCCACCCAGGACTGGGATTTGCCAGCAACCCTTCCCTCCTGGAACAATTCCATCAATACCAGGAGGCTCGGATGCTCTCTTTGACAGCAGAGCATTGGCCGGTTCCACGCTGCCCTCGTCCCACTCATCCTTTGCCGTGTGACAGACGGATATAGAAGGACACACGGCAGGTCCTCTCCACTACGGAGCAGAGCCACTGCGGGCCGGTGGCTAATGAAACACCTCTGTATGAGAGGAGAACAGGCTGCCAGGCTCCCCTACCTTCCTCCCTCCGTCCTCCTACTCCTCCCAGAGCCCGGCTGAGTTAGCCCGGCTCACGGCAGCCGCGGGGACACCGCCACCCCTCGGTACCAGAATGGGTGGGTGCTCCCCACGCATCTCTCTCCGTGCATCCCGCATCCGCATCCCCCACGCTTGAAGCCCCCCCTATCAACCCCTCCCGAGGACTGGGGGACCTGCCCACCGCGGGGTGGCCGAAACGGGTGTGCCCTGTCCCCCCGCGCCTCCCCGAGTTGGGCTCCCGGCGGCCAGTGCCCTTTGAGCATCAGGCGTCAGGCCCGGGATTATCGGGGCCGTTTATTTGAAGCGGAAACGAATCGGAAATCCTTCTCTCAACTGCCTTTTGGAGACATAAATACAGCAGGCAGGGGCAGCGCGGGGATCGCCATGCCCGGGTGGGATGGTGGGATGCAAACACACGGACACACTCGCGCTCAGACACACAGACACACACACTGACACACACTCACACCCCGGGAAACAAGGGCGGTGGGGCGAGGGGAACCCGATTTCCCAGTGCCCGCCGGGAAAACCCGGCGAGGAAGGGGTGTGAGTGCGAGTGCGAGTGCCCGGCGCTGGGCAGGAGCCTTGCGCCAGGGCTGGGGTTGACAATAGCCGCCCGCGGCTGCCGCCCGCCTTCTACCCCCTCCTCTTCCCCAAACCACCACCTTCCCCCCAGATAAATATCGGCGATATTCCGCGCGTCCATAGCTCGATTCCACTTCCACCCGTTGTTGCGGGCGGAAAAGGGGCTACCGGGGTCCCGGGGACGGCAATCACCAGCTTATTAAGAACCAGGGTTACACCGGGGTGGGGGTGGTGGGGGGGGTGGCCGCTTTGCTAATTACTACCCCACTCCCCTCCCC
>VXAY01007043.1:0-38477 GCA_013399855.1 Oxyruncus cristatus
TTATATAATATAAATAATAACTCTAATATAATATTATATAGCACATTTTGTACAAAACACTTCTTCAACCCATCATCATTCTTCACAGCACAAATGGTGTAGCAAAACTTTGTACTCTTCTAAATTTAAACCTACATCCCTGTTTTTCTCTCATTCAATGAAGTCTTTAAGATGAGGACTTAAAGTTCTCATGACTTAAACTTACCTACAGCGTCCTAAAAGAGGGGCTGTTGTTGTTGTAAGATCTGAGAATATGGAACTAAAGACAACAGTATGATGTTAAACACAGTTTGCAAAAATGTTTATTAACTAGACTTTGAGTAAAATTAGGAAGACAACTATGATCAAACAGTTATTCTGCCACTCATTTTTTTCATTCATACTGCTGCCTTCACGATATTCCATCCTTTGATGTACGTGCAAACATTCCAGATGATTAAGCAAGATCCGGCTTAAAATCAATGCAATTTAACAGGGGGAGTAAACTGAGTTAAGGTGAACCAACATGAGGAGTCTTTGATGCAGTTTAAATATTAAGTTACGAGCTCAAGTATTGATTAATCAAACCGGTTTTGGGGAAAAAAAAAATAATTAAAAAAAAGAAACATTAGAAAACCCCTAAACCAACTAAATGAAAACACAGACTGCTCATGAAAAATAACACAAGCACAGTGGTAAAGATGACGAACCTTCCCTGAGACCAAGGCTAATTTGGGTAATGGGACTAAATTTTACAGTCCTTATTCACAAAAAATACTTGTGGAAAGCATTTCCTACAGGTGTTACTTGCCCTACAGTTACCTTAATCTTCACCTTAATTAGTCCAGATTGCTAGTAAGAGGTATAATTTGTTATTTGAATTTCAAAAGGATCTCACAGAAGTGTTGAAGGATCAGGCATTTTTGTAAGCAAAGAAGGAAGATTCCTTCCTTATTTATTTTCTCTAATTTTCCCCATAATGCATTAGGTTTTTCCAAGCCTTCCAAGGTCAAGGAACTCACATAGAGTGGTCAGATGCTTAAAGTGCAGCAAAAACACACACATGTTAGTGAACAGCAAATTGGATGCCTTTAGAAGCACCAGACAACTGAGATTCGTCCATCCATATGTATTTTATAATTGAGAACATAGACACGGAAGTTGCTCAAAACTCAGAATTTTTAATTTTGCTCCAGTTTCTTCACATTTGGCAGTCTGGTGAAGTGTGGGATGCTGAAATCAGAATGAAAACTGAGGTACAACTTCTCCTCCTTCCTCAGGAACATTCTGGCAGGTTTTGTGTAGTGTTTGGAAAGGCAGAAAAGGTGTCTTTTCCACACCCCATTTTTGTTTCAACAGTTACAGCTCTGACACATTCCTGTCAGCTTTTTAATTCAGACCAAGTAGGACTGTAATATTTTGGTGGACTTCATGTATTTCCTCCAAAGGCAAATCACTTTTAATCACTTTTAAAATAATTTTTACCACAGAAACAGGAAAGAGAAAAAAGAGAAAGAAACAACAAAAAATATACCAAATAGAAAAATCTATTGCTGGGTTATTTTGTGAAACAAGTTGTCCATAGCAGCTTCAACAGAATTTGTTGTATTCAGGTATTCCAAGTATTAAGGAACGCACAACAAATGATATGGTAGTATGGAAATAAAGTCTGAATCTTGTTCTGTAGGTAAATCCCAAAGTACCCAAGAAGTACCTACCTCAAATAGTATCTGCCATATGGTCAATCTTCCAGTGCTTACTAGGTATCATGGTGCTTCATCTTCACTGAACTTCCTCATGAAAGGGTTATTTTTCTTTAATATTTTCTTTATTATGTTTACATTTATATTTAGCCAAGACTAAAATTTGAAACAGAAAAATTCTTAGACATTTTTCTACTTATGAAAGGTTGTCTATATTGCAGAACTTCTACAGTAATAATAGTAATTATGTAAATAGTTATTATGGTAAAAGTCTAAATTTCTGAAAGTCAAATTTATGTGACATTTAAATACATAAAACTACACCTTTTCATTTGGACAGGGAAAAATTGTGCTTATGTTTAGTTTTATAATCAAAGAATTGCAAAAATACCAACTCACTTGAGTTCTGTTACACTGTTCTAGTAACACTTCGAAATATTTATTTAGAAATGTTATTTAGAAAGATTTATTTTTTCTCATCTGTATGGGAATGCATATCTCTTCCAGCATAATGGCTGCATCAAAGAATGTCATCCTTTTGTTCCCACCTCAAATGTAATAATTTTAGGTTCAACATTATCCTATGTTTTGGAAAGTGACCTATTCTTAAGCTATCAGTCCGTAGTGATGGAGCTTACGGCTAGTTGGGAAAAAAATTCCCTCACAAAAAATCTCACACGAAATATCTGAGTTCAGATTTCTTCAGTCGAGATTGTGAACTGAAAGTCTCAAATACATAAGAAGAAGTTGCAAACAAGTCTTAAATACAACAGCACCAGGGTTGGGTGTTAAGCACTTAATCTTTACCTGATAGCATATTTTCTGGCAAAATAAGAGTAATATTAGACCAATCCTTAAACAAAGTTCAAATTTGGGGAAAAGAATGTACAGTATTTCCAAAATCGGCTTTTCATGAAAATATTGATGTCTGTAGAAAAGAAAACTCTCACTGAAGAAAAAACCACGTTCTCTGTTCAAATAAATCCCTTGGCAGGATGTTATAATAGTTAATTATTCTAATTTATAATTTGCATTTAAATTTAATTTTTCCCTTGCCAGTTGCCAGACAATCATTACTCCCTTTGTTTTAGAGTCAAGGAATCTCTTCTATCAGATCCTGCATGTGCTGTTTCAGATAGTAATCAAGTCATACTTAAGATATGCTTGTTTTAGCAACCACAGTTCTTTTACCAGAAGAAAATAATAAAGGTCGAATCTCCTTTTTAAAGGAGATTAAATGTGGGTTTGAGTATTTTGTCCAAGGAATTGTCGAACAATTCACTGAGGTTCTTTTGGCAGTATATCGCTAATATCTGTAGATAATTATCTTCACTTTCAAAACTGACACGGCTCTATGTAGAGAATATAATAATGAAATTCTTAATCTGCACTCAAAATATCTGTTTACACGGTCACCAAAATGACAGTACCATGCTTAGAAGATGAACTAAACCTTTCATTATCCTTAATAAGAATTGTTTTAAAGAAGACCTGTTGTGGTGTCTCATTGCCCTTTGGAAGGGAAAAAAAGAAAAGAAAATTAAAATTTTTTAAAGTAAATTTAATAACAGGAAAAACATGTTCAGCAAAGAAACCTCTCTTATTTAAAGAGCTCAAATTCTGAACAGACAGCTAGTAGTATTTGCAGATTTCTTTTTCTCACGTTTCTCATTCTACAGGTATCAAAGGTGTCTTCTTTAAGAGCTATTTCAAGCTGGTTGTAAAAAAGCTTTGTTTCTTGCAACTCATGAGTTAGGGAAAAATATTGCTATAACATTTAATCAAAGTGCTCCTAGTTTGGTTTTGGTTTTAATTCCTGTTTCATATTGGGACTACAGGAGGATAAAAAGTAGAATTTATTGCTGCAGCACCATTTCTATGCTTTTTAGAAATATAGAACTGTAGTTGTATAGAACTGAACTGTTTGAGTGCCTGGAGTAGCAGAAAAATTCCACTTTGTGTCTGCAATTTTGTCTTGCTTATTAAACCATCTTTATTTTGCTCCATTTTTCTTGCTTTTGCTCTTCTGATTCTATTCTCCATCCCAGTGTGGGTTGGAGTGAGAGGAGGGATGGAGAATGGTTGGTTACTCATGGGGGCCAAGCCACCACAGTATTGAATGTACATGGGGACAGAGCTCATTGAGATAGCTTAACCCTCCTCTGACATTGAAATTGGCCTTACCATGGTCTGTAAGCCCACACAACAAATGAAGTTCATTAATAACTCAGATTTAACAGCATCAGTCCTCTCCCTGTGGAATGCTGAGATCTGGCTTTTCCAGATTCCTGGCACTCACCCTCATCTGGGCAGACATAGCAAATAGCTCTGAGCAGGTTCATCTCTGGATCATGATATTTGCATAAAGCTACCCAAAACTGCAGAACCAAACAACGTAGACTGGTTTAATTCATGGCAGGGTAATCACCAACTGAATTTTCCTGAAATCAAAAAGTGAACCTCTGTGGAGAATGCCACAGTGAGGAAGGGAGTATGGTCTGAAAAAACGACAAGAAAACATGTATTACCTAAGGTGTGATCAGAAAAACTGGGGCACGTATAAGAGAAATAATTCACTGCAGGGTGTGCAAATGTCCAGTGACAATGCTGGGAGAATGCCAGCACACACCAAGCACATTGCTTTTCTAAGGTATTTGCTGCTTTCTCACATTACCTCACTGAGCTGTTGAAATTCAGTTTACCCCTGGAGACTTAGAAAACACTTGCCAGTGGTAAAGCACTCCAAGTGCTAAGAGCATGGCCTCTCACTGTGATAGTACCCAGAGAAACAATGAGGACAAAAATCCAATTTCCTTCCCTTCAGCAATGTCTGTTACATGCCTTTTCCCCTGAGCCCTTCTCTGATGTGATATTGAATATCAACCTACTTTTGCTTTGCTCAATTTGCGAATTCCTGGGCTTGGTGTTTTGGTTTTTGATTTTGTTTGTTTGTTGTTTTTGTGTGTTTGTTTTGTTTTTGTTTTGTCTTTGTTTTGTTTGTTTGGTTTCGGTTTCGGTTTTATGTGGTTTTGGTTTTGTTTGTTCTGTTGTATGTTTTTTTGGTTTGGTTTGGTTTTGATTTGCTTTTGGTTTGCTTTTGGTTTGGTTTGGTTTTTCCTTTTTCCTGTCTCATTTGATTTATAGGTTTGAAACACTATTGAAAGGCTTACAGCCTGTTTCTGGAAGAGTGTTTGAACACATCTCTGCTGTTCCTCCCCCAGTTCATGGTAAGACTGCAATGCCTTGTGCTTCTGATAGTCTCCCCTGTCCAGGAAATGCACTTGTCCTTTCCCTAGAAGTGTTTCAGTATGGTTAATAGATTCAATTCAGTCCTTTCTTTGCTTTATGCCTAAAAGACTTGCTCAGCTGTTGCTTACTGTATAAAAAATGTTCCTTAAATTTTTACCTGGGAGCTAAACCATTCTGATAATATAAAAGGTGAGGTGAGGGCTATAGTATGAGGGATGTCCAGGCAGATGTCATCAATGTTGCCTCAGCAACTCAGTTTTTCATTGTCATGTTCTTCAGGCCCACAACAAACACACATAGACAGAAGCTCTGCTTAGGGGAAATCTAATTTACCAGAGTGAAGAAACTCTCTGAGACAAAACCTCTTTGAGTTTCCTTACAAGATTTCTGCAGAAGCAGCTCATGAACAGACTCTTTATGGTTACAATACAATAACACAGCATCCTGGCCCGCTGATAATCTAAGCCATGCTGCCTGCTTGTGAACCATGTGTCTTAATAAGTCCTATGAAAATGCTGTGGTCCTTGCAAAGCATTTCTTAACCATCTTGTACCTAAACACACTTAGAAGTCCTGTAGACACTTCTGTTTGTAATGTCTAATTTGATCCTTTATGGGTCACCTGTGCCCTGGAAGACATAGTGCACAGAACAGTAAATAATCTTTGGTCGGTGGAAACTCCTAATAGAGAAGGAAATAGTTAGTGCCTTGTGTATCCATAGCAGGGCAAAGAATAGAATGAGCTAAAGAATATGACCAGGTGACTGGAAGTAGATGGGAGCTTTGTGAAGTCACTTTGGGTTTTGTTTGTCTCTTCTTTCTAGCCTTGTGGCTTGGTTTTTGGTTCAATTTATTTATTAAATCTACAGAAATTTACTCATTATATTTACCTATTCATCTTTCTGAATCAAGCTGGAAAAGCATTTCTTCCTTCTTGAATCTGAGACAGAAAAGAGGCAGAGCTTTTCTTGTGAGGAGAGACACACATACACATATCCAATAAGAAAAGTTATATTACTGACAAAGTTTTCAAGCAGTTCTTAAAGAATTAATTCCATTCCTGATCAAGCAGTATTTACCTCTCCTCCTTCTACTGAAAAATAAATACGGCAAATATCAACAGTTCACTCCCCTGTCCAAAAGGTGGTGGTGGTGGCTTGGCACTGAGGATATAAGCCCAGCACAATTTAGTGAAGTCAGGGTCATGAAAATTAAACTATCTTTCCCACATAGCCATTTAAAGCCAATTTTATTATTTGTGTTTACAAATCATAACAGAAAAAAACCCCTCATTTCTGTAGAAAAGGAACTTCTTACAGCAACCTTAAGGTGAAGGAGAGGCAAGAGTTGGGCTGACTGAGCTTGTTTTGGCATTGCACTCAGTGATTCTTCATGCAACTCTATAGGTAAAGATGTTCTGTGCAAGAAAAAATGTCATAGTAGCACTATCAAATACCACAATTGTCTGCCTGAATGAAAACAGGACCTGCCCTTTTGATTTCTTGTGGTTGGGATGTTTGGAGAGAAATGGGTTTTAGTTTGTTCTGGTTTTTAACTCTGAGTAGATTGAAACATTTTCTAACTCAAGCATAGAGGAAGGAAGAATTTATTTCACAGGGATAACTGACAGCTAAAAATCTCACATACATCCTGTATACAGCCCATTTGCCTTAGGAAACCTGTGTACTTTGTGCTTCTAAGACAGAACAAACGTCCATGTACTTCCATTGTCTTACAATGTAAGATAGCTGTCCAGAATGCTGATTTCCTTGTTACTACTCCAGTTCTGTATCTATGCAAATTTGGGTATGAGAAAAATATCAGCTGTATGTAGAAATTAAGCTTTTTAGAGTAGCAGTGTCTTCATGTGATGAACACATTGTCTCAGACGTAATGCCATGTAAAAAAGTACTTCTCAGGCCTGAAAAGAAGGAGGTAGTACTGGTGGTACAGCAGCAGTTCAAGTGATTCAGAAATACAGTGATAGATAAAATATGCTGTTCCATTGGCATTCACTCCTTCCATCCTTGTGTTTCAACTTGTTTTTTGAACATTTGGGCAGAGTCTTGCACTTCCAGGTTCTCAAACAGGAACATACAGATTACTGGCAAACAAAACAATGTTTTAGTGTGGGACAAGGCTCTAAGGTTTTGCAACACAGATATTAAAATATTAATAGCTCTTCTGTTTCTTACTGGTTTTTTGCTGCTAGAGGATGAAGGCAACTCTGGTTGAAATATAAGATAAGCCCTCTGGCTGAAAACTGCCACTGTTGCTCTCACCCAAATCCATTCACAGCACAGTTTCTACCAACCCTAACCTTCCTCTTGGACACTATCTGGGAGCTATCTGGGCCCTGGTTCCTCATAAGGAAGAGTAATTTATTAAATGGTTGCACCATCCTTCACTCTTTACTGAAACTGTGAGTCAGCCTCTTGCACCAGCACTATATACACAGAGCAAGGGCTGGACCTGAGGCAGCAGAAAGTGGTATTGATGTGGCAAACAGTGGAAAGTGGTTTGCCTATTGCTAAGAATTCGGTGAGTGTTAAAGTGCAGGTGACAGCATAAGAGTAAGATCAATACAATAGGGAATGTCCATGAGTCTCCAGAAATGTAGAAACCACTACAGTTCTGCTTTACAGGTGTCGCAACACTGTGAAAATAAAGTGGGGAACCTAAATTTCTGTATTTCAATACTTACTCATCATTATAAAACAAATACCTCTCTCACATGCATTTAAATGAGAAAGGAAACAAAATATGATCGATAATTACATATCTAACTCTACTTTTTATAGGCCTCACAAGAAAGTGATTGTCAGTCATGTCTCTTTATTCATGAACAGTAAATAATACTAAAGAAGATGAGCATCAAGATACCTGATTGATAAAACCGACACAGTCGAGGAACACAGACAACAAAAATGTAACATGTCCAAACAACATTTCTGCTTCTCCCAAGGTGCTTTCCAAGTAACAAGCATGTTGATTTCTGTGATCTTTCTTCAGGAAACACTCTCTTCCCTTCTTCTCATCCCTATCTTCAGTTCCCTTCCTCTCATCCCTATCTTCAGTTCAAGAATTTCCATGATTGAATAAAATAACTTTTTGTTCACAGAACTCCTTCACTGTCTCCAGATCCAACATGCCATTGGAGGCTGGATGGAAGCCCCTGCATCTCCACTGAGAGGTCCTGCAGGTTGCAAGGAAGATTATTTTTAATTTGCTAAAAAAGCTATTCAAGCAATCAGATGCTGACAGATCTTCTTCTTCCCTGTGTTGGCTTCATGCCAACTGTCCAAGCCCACAGGGAAAAGCCTCCCCCTCCCCTTTTCCCCTGGGGCAAAGGAAGAAAAACCTATGCAAACCGAAGAACCTAAAAGCAACCAAATGATATCAAAATATATATTTTTGCATATATTTACAGTTATATACAGCTAGAATACTATGTACAATATTAGGGACCCCAAATACAACCCCCTCCTCCGGAAGGAAAGGGAAAAGGAAAAGGGAAAAAGGGAAAAGGGGGAAAACCAGATATAAACAATCATAAACTAAGAACTAGGAAAATTAAGAACTAGCAAAAATTAATCTCACCACATCCCTTAAAAAAAACCCAGGATCATCTGACACAGCCTACACTCTCCAATATCCCGCGTGGCAGACCAGTAGTCGCTGCAAGCCTCAGCTCCAGATAAGCAAGACCAACACAGAGACCCACTGCTCCCGAACCTCACCGGAAGAGAACAGAGGGAGAGCTTCCTCTCCCTTCTCATTTATATCTTTGCTTACATAAAAATTGTATGGAATACTGGAAACATGGCCTTGGTTCCTTGGTTACAAACTGGTTACCAAGGAAGGCCTAGAATCAAAACCACCACAATCCCTAAGCATTTACAACCCAACCTTGATTGAAAAAGCACTGGTTTTTATGTATACTTAAACCTACATGTCCTTCATGAAAGGTCAGCACATCTTTGCAACAGCAGCAAAAAACTTTATCAATTTTTTTCCTTTTCCTTATTCTTTTAGTTTTCTTTATCTTTTTCTTTTTCACTTTTTCCTTTTACATGTTTTGTTCACAATAGGAAGTCCACTATTTTTTACAATACCTGTTAATAAGTGCATATTTTGTGTCTGAAACAGAACAAAGGTGATTACTATTGATTGTAAATTACAAAATACTGCTGCTGAGATTCCTTGAGTTTACTTACTGTAACTGGTGCTTAACACCAAGCAAAAACTAATGGATGGAGTAGGAATGAGCATGAAGTAAGACACTGTTTCTCCCATTGCTATTTAGTTCTGTTCATGCTTGTACTTCTGAGAGCAGACGTGGATTTTTTCTTTTTTTTTTTTCTTCTGAAGTTATAAGGGTATGTCCCAAGGTAAATCATGAATTACTGTGACTAAATGGATTCAAAGGAAGTGGAAAAACATTAAAGATGTAAATAAACAAGGACTTTATGCCAGGAAAAAGCTGTGGAATGAAAGAGCCTTCCAGGATAAAAGCAATTGTGCTATGGTTGGAGCCTTGATGAACTGCGTGGCACGTTTAGCATCACATCAGTTCTTCCTCTGAAATTCCACTCCTGCTTCCAAGTCACTACAACTGTGATAGACTTTAAACTTGACAGAAGAAAACTTGGGAAACAGTGAAATCCAAAACTCCACACATTGTCATTCTCTAATGGACTTGCTGACCCGCTGACCTGAAACTGGTATTAGAGGAAGTTGATCTAACTGTCATTTTTGCAAAGTGGAAGTGGACACACTGAACAAAATTTTATGGGATCCTGTGTGGACTCCACCCATAAAAAATAGAATAGAAAGATTACAGGAAATCTTAGCTGCAGTACAGAAGGTGACATTGCTTCTCCTGTTGCTTAGGATTTTACAATCCATAGTAAATTTCATAGATCATGTGACAATACCTCAAGAGCTGAAGATCCTCAAGAGACTGCAACACAACCCACTCCTAAACATTAAGCTAAAAGATTGGCTTACAGCCTACAGAAATAAAACACTTAACACTTGATTGAAATTGGATGGCATGTCAGTGAGACAGTTAAGAAGAAAACCCAGTTTAACAAGTTCTGGCTGCCAAGAAAAAGAAATGTCTCCAAATGAGACATAATATGTAGGACTGCAACGAAGATGGGTGTTCCCCCAAAATAGCTCTGGGATAATAATGTCTGAAAAAATCTTGAGCTGTGTATATGAAGCATACTCAGGACTGAAAAATCTTCATGAGAAGTCGGATAAATTATTTCACAGAATACTTGATATTCCCTAAAGCACAGTGTTAGAAAGACCCTTGCTTAAATTCTGAACTACTCTAGATCTGTTCAACAGGTGGGTTTCATTTTAGATGAAAAGAAATACAAAAATTCTCCACCAACCTCAAGAATCTTGTTGGAGTTTCTCAGCATTCTGCACACCTTTTTTTGCTGTTTTTAAAAAAAGTTCATGCAAAAACTGTCCAAGAGAAACAGTTCAGTTGATGGATAACTTTAAGCTCCTTTGAGGAGCAGCATTGGTAAAATTCCTAAAACCTACAAGGGGCCACATTACTGTGTGTTATCCTCTGGATCATGGTAAACTGGTTTTACTCTAGAATCTGGAGAAGCCTTGTGTGCCAGCTCAGCTTAAGGGCTGTGGTGCTTGAAGAGGGCAAGAAAAAAATCTACTTCATAAAGAGGCCCACTACAGGTTTGGAGCCCTCAGAAGCATAATTCTGGTTATAACTACCACACATTGAAAGATTTTCTGCGTCTTAAAAAGTTTTTCATTTAGGAGTTTGTGTTCTGCAGAAACCAGGTGTGGAAAATTTAGTTATCTGGGGCGAAAAGTGAGTATGGCTCAACTAAATCTTTCAGAAGTCTAGGTACATACAGGTTCAAAATAACACAGGAGTACACATTAACCTGGATGTATTAGAGCTCACTGTGAACAAATGGTATGCTCTATATTGTGCATTCTCTTTTAATACACTAATTTACTCTGAGCACTGCTTTGGTTGAAGCTATGAAGAATTTTTTAAATAGTCATCACAATTCCCATAAGGATTAAATTAAAAAAAAAGAAAAAGGAAGAAAAGGAAAAAGAAGAAGTGTGCTTTTTTGAAATATATATATATGCATATTTAGTAGTAGAAATGTCTATACTTAAATTTCTAAGTCTTCTTGTTCTTGTCCCCTTGTTTGTTCTTCATCCTTTGCAAAACCAAATTTGAAATTTCACAAGAAAACTCTTCCTTAAAACACTGTGTCACTTTTATTTTGGTTACAGCTCAAAAAAACCCAAGATCAGACAACTGTGGTCCTGGTAAGAAACTGACTGCCCAGATGCCCCTATGAAAGAATTAACTCAGTGATCACTATTACTTGAATGCTAAAACGAAGTTGATTTTTCTTTCCTTCACACATTGACTATGCCTTGCCTGTTCTTGCCACAGGCTAAGCAAGGCTCCACTGGAGTTGGCTTTTGTTCTGCACTGTTGCACTTACCCAGCAAAGGCATCTCAGCCATTATATTGGGTGAATCACTACTTGGCTTGATATTAGCATGGACATGTCTCCTGAAGCAGGTGCTGACAGACCTGAACTTATTCCGCCTGCCTTCCTCACTGCCTGGGTGAAAGGCAGGTCCAGTCTAGAAATTATTTTATAGTACCAAATTTTTTTTTCCTATAGATAGTAGACATTACCTGCAGGTTTTGGCAGGAAAAGTTGCCATTGTAAGATCAAAACATTCTCTAAACAGTGGACAAAACCATTTGTCACACGTATGGGTCTCCTTCTGAGCTTGAACAGAGGTACTCTCGATGCCAGGAATTCTTGACAACCACTCTGATGCTTCACAGTCCCAGCAGTTTCTCTCAGGTTGTGTAAAAACTGTAATGAAAATCTCATTAGGTTGAGCTTTCTTCAGAGCTGTGTGGCATCAAAAAGTGCTCTGAAAGCTGGTGGGATTTCGTGGTTTTGAACTCCCAATAGGTAGTGTCTCCTTGTCTCTTCCCACTGTCACAACCTGTCACATTTTGTAGCTTTGCATTCTGGAGACACTTGTGAGGAGCATATTTTGTTTTGCAGATGGCAAAATATGATACAGAAACAAACTCAAATGTTTGTAGTCTGTAAGTGTAAGGAGAAGGCATTAAAGGGGGTGGTAATAGATCATAAGACAGTCCTTCATGCAAGGGCACATAGTTAGTAAAACCGAGCCCCAGTGACAGTCCTGCCTTTTGTGTTATTTGGTTGTTTTCTGCCATAAATTATTTAGTTGTTTTCTCTCTGTCCCACTGGAAAATGGTAGAAAATGCAAACCAGAAGGAAAATAGCTTGTTCCTTTATTGGACAATGAGTATTTTTCTTTATGTCCAAAGACAAATAGAAAAGCCAGTGGTTTTGAAACAGCTTGAGATGAAGGTTACAGCTATGCCTGACTCCAGGAATTCAGCTTTTTGAAAACACTTAAAATATTATCTATTGGTACCACAATATCTCCAAGAGATATTGGGTTATGCCTTTCCTCCAGCTGGTATGTTGAGCATTTTCCATGCAGTAGAAATTATACATCTCCAAGTGTATTTAAATCTACTGGCCTGCTGCTGTTACACAATGTCTACTCATGCTACAGAGGAAAAAAACCCCAAAATTGTGCATTTGTGTAAAATTCAAGCAGTATGCACATTGCTTAAAGCAATATGGCTTAATTCATGTACACATGAAGATGAAACACAGGTCTCTTTTGCCAACACTTAATTTCATGAAGCCGGGAAGGAGTGTCAGAGACACCAGGCTTTTTCTTAACCAAAATAAGGCAGGTGTTTTGCTATACACTATGGGACAAAATCTTCCTCTCTTCCCTGACTCTGTTTTGTT
The DNA here is from genome assembly GCA_013399855.1 of Oxyruncus cristatus. Taxonomy (NCBI): domain Eukaryota; kingdom Metazoa; phylum Chordata; class Aves; order Passeriformes; family Cotingidae; genus Oxyruncus; species Oxyruncus cristatus. Next base: position 12,820 of record VXAY01007043.1, read on the forward strand.
CCAGCAGCACTTCAGCTGCAGATAATTCTGCAACATGTATTTCCCAGAGGAGATGTGTGATCTCTGATGTGGTGCTCCATTTTCGCTCCGTGGGCCTCTGTTTTGATGTACCCCATGATCTAACCTTGCCTGTCCTGTCCTTGTGTTCTGTACTTTAGCATGTGTTCTGCAGAGCTGCTTCCACATGGAACCACTGGGGGGGTAGTTTTCAAAGCTTTGGAATGCTCCTCTCTCTATGTGGAGCCAATGTAGTTCAGGTAAATTTTACCACTTCCAGATCTGCTTCAGGGGAAATCAGACACACAATTTCTAAAAATGTAGATAACATAGAAGAGAAGGCAGCAGCACTAGCATTTAGTAAATGTCCCTCCGAGACTTAGAATTCCTCAGTCTCTCTGGCACCAACCGACAGTTTGACAAGCAGTCACTGACAGTGAAAGACTGACTGAAATATGCACACTCTCCTTCTACATACAGCTGTGCACAGGCTTTCAAGGGAAAGGAAGTTAAATTACAGAATATCCATACAAAAGGCAGCTATCCAATCAAGGACAAATGCAACACTTGAGCAACTTAAGTGACTGGATAGAGATCTTAAGCACCTGATATTTCACTACACTGCTGTCTTACAGAAAAGTAGTGACTTACCCTGGTTTTGGACTTCTGTCAAACATAAGGACAAGGGAGGCAGGGTCTATAACTCACGTGGACCAAGGTCATACTAGAAGGTGAGCCCAAGCCTCCTGATCAGTGACTAAATGTCCTCCTTATTCCTGCAAATCAAAACCCTGTCTTTCTTACTCATTCTCTGGCCTGTTCATGATGTATTTAAAGAAAAACAAGAATTTCAGCAGGAGAAGTGGCAGAAGCTGAGGCCTCAGGCAAACCCATTATGTTAATAACCACGATTTTTTGCTCTGGTTGTTTTATGTATTCAAACATATATTCAAACATATATTCAAACATATTGGGATAGAAATTCTCTGAGATACACACTCACTATGTAGTTATTTGTTTTCTCTTGATCCCTGTGACTAGGAAAGTGACTTTCATACATCTCCCTCGGTTAGACACAGACAGTTTTGGCTTGAATACAATGCAAAACAGAAAAATAAAGTTAAATACGAAATATTTTTAGAAAGAAGTGCCATTTCTACTTCAGTTGTAGTTGAAAATTTTTCATATCTACATGGAAAGTGAAGAAAGAGTGAGGATTGTCAAAGTCCCAAATTTTAAGTCTTGAAGGGAGTATCACAAGTGCTCGATATGAACTACTGGACAGTTTTTCTTGTAAAAGTTGTCTCCAGTTTTCCATTAAAAAACTAGGGATATTCATGAGCTTCCCTCCTTTGGAAAGCTATTCCAGTATTTGTTTCATGAATGTTTAATTATATGAAAATTAATAATTTATTTTTGATATAAAGCAGTTTTCTATTTATTTCTAAATTAATATTTTATTTGTTAGTTTTCTTAAAATTTGTTTTCAGTGTCTACTTATTTATTACTTCCATGTTTTTAACAATCTCACATAAGGATAAGTTTCACATGAATATGTGACTGCCAGAGATTTAAGAAGGTAGTTAATTTTTTTAATGCTTAAGACACTGGAAAAATCATCCCAGTTTTCTAAGGTGTCAGTCAGGAACATCATCCTGTTTTCACTGTAACTATCAACTTTCATGAAAGGGTTTAGGAGGAGCTCCCTGGTGCCAGGCACCCTATTTGATGTTGCCTGCATAATGCCCCATGGTTTGTACGTTTTGAATGCTTTGATTATGAGTCTCCAGGCATGGTGCCAATGGCACAAGTGATGCTTGAATGGCTCTAGACCCTTTCCAGTGCTCTTACATTCACCTGACATTATTGGGACCATGCAGTGTCATGAAAGTAAAACCACAAGTCATAGAAATGATACTTCCAAGACGAAGGTAAAGAACAAGCTCTCTAATATGTAAACAAATTTTTTTTTTTTTTTTTTTAGAAATGTCTTTTTGCTGCTATATTATTTGGTTTTGGAATTGTTGCAACTCATTTTGCTGTTTTTCTCATTGGATAACTTCTTCAAAGCTCTGTGCAAGGCCATACCACATCTATAGTGTGCAGTGATGTAAGCAAGTAGAGACTTTGTCCTCTGTTTTCACCTGTATTTAAAAGAGACTTTGTCTTTCACAGGAACAGCCAGACACACATAATAATTGAACTTCCAGCAATTATTTACAGTGATATCACTGAACGCTTCATATTATAATAAAATAGTTTGCGTAAACATGATTAAACCATCCCATGTCACGTGCTGTCACTGATTAACACAGTGATTTGGTTATTGCAAAACTTTCACTGTTCTTGTTGACTATTTTAAAAGAGATTAACATATAAGGATAACTTCAGATTTCTGCTTCCTTCACAGCTATTTTAGTATCCTAGCTCAGGATCTCATCTTAATAAAAGTCTTTAATAAAAGTTCATGTTACACCAGTAACTGCAAATTGTATGTAGTATCTCAGGAGCAACTTGGAAGAAATATCCCTAGAAATAACCTTCCCTAAATCTTAAGTATCCCTCACCTCACAGTAAACCAGGATTTTTTTCCTTTTTCTTTTTTTTTTTCAAGAACTCTTTTAAAATACAGTGCATGACAAGATCATGGTGTCTGGCAGAGCTTGCTCTCCATGGAGGTAATGGGACAGGTTTGGTGAAATATTGCTTTCTCCAGGCCTCACCCTGCCATCATTTGTCTGGGATGCTTGTTCCCAGGCTGGTGCCTGCCCCATGCTGATACAAAAGTCCTTGTCTGAGTGCTCTGACACAGGGTGCCATGGCCTCTGTTGGCACAGGGTGTTCCTCTTCAGATCAAGAATGTGCCAGAGAGAACCGACTTTCCCACCAGTGGGTGAGACTCTTAGTCACCCATCCAAACAAAAGGAAAGGCAGCATATTGACATTTTAAGAGAAAACAGCAGGATTAATCTTCAGATTGGAGACAAGTCCTTTTACCAAGATGTTCATTTTGTTTAGGTTCTGTACTTTGGTTGCTGTTGTTATCTCATTTTCTTTCTTGCCCACTTTTAAGAAGACAGTGTGCACCCTTATGTTCAGCTCAGTAAATTAAACCAGCATGAGGACTATCACTCCACAGTACTAGCCTTAGGAAAGAACGACTAAAGCCTGGCTTTGCTCCAAAAGCTTAAAGTTCTCTTACTGCATCAGATATACTGGCTCATACCTGTTTCATGCCTACAGCACAGGCTGTCTAACTGTCTGTTTCTGTGCTGTAAAATGCAACACAGTGGGCGTGTAACCCATTGTGGATTAAATTAAGATTTTGCAGGATCTGTCAGGAATAGTAGTTTTCAAGTAATACAAATAAATACATACACACACACGCCCAGATGTGCAAACCAGGGATACCAGCTGTTTCTAGCTGCTCAGTCAGTCTGTGTGGAGAGGCTGGATTCTTCATCAGGCAAGGCTAAGGGCACGTCAGAGTGGCCTGGACTGCATTTTATGTCCAACCTCATTGATCTGTTCTGAACCCTCTCCAGACAAGAGGATGCCATGCGAGCATTTACTGTGATAGCATCAACACACCTGATAAGAATGCAGACCATCAGCAGGTATCGATTAGCAGAGTTCAAGTCAAGAGGTCAAGTTCACTGATCCTCTAAGGATGCTTTCTTGTAAACCCAATTGTAACTGACCCTTTTTCTCTAAGCTCTCTCTAGCCCACAGAGCCACATCCGTGGCCTCTATTTCCCTTCTTCCTCCCTTCTCCCCTGAATATTTCCCTCCACACAAACTGCTGCACTTAGATCATACCTCTGTTTCTTTCCATGCAAAGTTTAATCTCTTTTTCAACTGTGATCAAGAGTTGTCATCAAAATGATCTCTCCTTCTTTCATGTTGGATTGAGGGTTATGTTTACTGCACTCTATTTAGGCTAAGACAGTGGTGTATCAGGGAAGGCTTTGTTAAGTAAGAAAGCCAGCTCACGTGGTCAGGGCTGTCTACTTAAAGAGCAGCAGCAGCTTTCCTTTAGACTGTGGAAAAACTGCCCCTCCAAGTTTTTCTCTATGGTGGTAGTCTGTAGACAGGAAAAATCCTTAAACCCAAGAAAGGATAAACCAGATGTTCACAGAAAGGCTTAAAAACAATCAGGGGAAAGACTGCAGGTAGGCTTAAGGGTAATGTAAAACGTTGACACGAACACAAAAGGCAGCAGAGAAAAAATTTTCGTAATTTAGTTTATGAAAAAAAAAGCTTAAAAAAAGAAAAAAAAGTATATACACACATGAGACAGAAATTTGCCACAGAAACCATCTTGAACTTTCCTCTCAGAAACTCAGTGTATGAACCCAAAAAGAGAATAGAACTGTGAAACAGGAACAGCAAAAATGTGTAAATGTGTCAATTTACCCAACCTCATCTTCGCTCTGTTGGTGAAAGTAATGTGCAAGTATATCGGGAAACCTTTTAAAGCCACGGGTCTTTACAAATTTGTTCTGAATTACAGAGTAAATTAAAAAAGCAGAAGTTCTAGAGGTTGTGGCACCACTACCAGCCTGGAGCATGGAGGCTGTGTATCTCATGAAAAAGAAGTGATGTGAAGATGGCATTTCCTAGAAAAAGCATGCTGGAGTGGTAGGAAGGTGAGGCAATGTGGGTTTTTAACTTTTTTTTTTTTTTTAAATTAAATTACACATCTGTGCATTCAATAAGTTGCTTGGTCCAGGGGAAGTTTCTTCCACAAAGCTGGACTGCCATCTGACAGTCATATGTCCTTTGCCCAAGCTGAGATTCTGACCCTCAAACTTGATCTGGAGAGCTGACCTGCATTTGGGAGGGCCTAGCAGGGGCAGTCACTGCTTATTCAGAGGAATCACAGGGGTGTAAAATCCTGACTGCAGGATCCTGTGGCATATGTGGGGCTGGGATTTCCCTCCCTGAAAATGTCCTCTAATGCATGATACCTGTTCACAGTACCTTGAAGAGTTCACAGTACCTTTCAAGAGTTTGCTCACTTTCTCTGCATCATTCTGAAAAGGCTTCTCCTGAAAGAAAAATTGTAAGCACTGCTTTTAGGCTCCTCTTTTCTCCACTGTCCTGTACAACCTATCTTATAGCATCTGCTATTACATACTTGCTCTTTCCATGGAAACAATCTCAAAGTCAATTAATCACTTTCGTAATAAGCTATGAAAAATAAGTTTTAGTTACAAGGTCATTGCCCATCCTCAAGTCCCTCGCTTTTCACAGCTGCCTAAATTTGTTTAAAATGCTTTTAAGAAGACAGAGTATCTCTCAGCTAAATAAATGGAAGAGTTCTGCTTAGTTTTGGTGAGATGTTCTGTAGTGACAAACTTACCCTTTGGACATTTAAGACAGCTGAGTGCCAGGAGTGTCTCAAGTAAAAGTGGCAGCAAGAGAGGTAGTAAGTCGTGGTCATGTGTTCAAAGGCAAAGTCGTGTAAGTGCTCCAGAGGAGGGGAATGTCCTCATGCAGTTGTGGCTCAAATGAACAAGCATGCTTCCACTCTCCTTTCTCCTCCCTAACTGAAATCATGTGCCTTAGAGTCTGAATTTGTCTCATTTGTCACAGATGATGAAAACTCGTTAAATTTGAGTTGAAATCCTGGCCTTATCACAGACTCTTTTGCCATTATGATCTTGGTATGTCCTGTATTTTCACTTTTTCTATAATGGTCCTGACCGTTTCGGGACACATGTATGCAAGGGCTTTGCATACCTTGGCCCTGACTTTAGTGTGTACATTAAGCTACACTGTCACAAAAATAACAACGATATTCTGCTTTCTTTCCTGACCTATTAATTTATTAATTTTCTAGCTTTTTTTTTTTTTTTTTTTGTCTTGTCCTCTGAGACAAAGATTTGGCAGAAAACAAGCACCTATCGAAAAACAGGAATAGGTTAATCCATTGAACAATCTGACCTGCTTCCCAAGACAACAACAAAAATAAAATAATTGCAGTTAAACATGAGTTTTGCTTAGAACAAACTCTCATACTAAATGCCTTGTTTATAACAGTGAGAAAATCGGTTCCTGACCAGAAGAGGGCACTTGACTTCATGACTTGGGTTCATGGCTGTGGGCTCATCATCTTGAAATAAAAATAAAAAAACACACCAAAACCTATTCTACATTACTAAAAATTCATACCATTAGTGGTTACTTCTGTACAGTACCAGAAGTTTAAACCTTTCAGTCAAAGTTCCCCCTGAAGTCAAGAACGGCTGATAATACAACAATGAAACAAAGAGTTATTGATCAATCCTTCCCTGAATTATCCACTTCCTACTTTCTAGCATCAAGACAAGCAGGAGCTTTACTCAACCAACATTCAAGAAAAAGAACCACCTGCAAACGGACTTGTTTGTCTTAAGTTACAGGCAGTTACTTGCTGGTCTGAACTGGTGCAGTTATTACTCTTTATTTTCTTTGTTGTTAGTTAAAACCTTGAAATGATGAACATACAGGGGTTTTACTTAATCCCAGAGCTTAAAGTGGAGGATATTTACACCCTTTTAAAAGGCGCTTATCATCCTAAATCATTACAGCAATTAATAAATAGGACAAGACTCCAGCTGTGTGAATGTGGTTTTCCACAGTGATGACAGTGAGCAGAGGAAAAATACACTCACTGAAAAGTATGTGCTTTTGGTATCTTAATTTAAAGCAAGAAGAGGTAACAGGCAGGGGAAATACTCTCCTGTAGCTGAAGGATTAACCGTGTGGATAAATTGCAGAGTTGGGCAAAATAGCTAATAAAAAAAATACTGGAGTTGCCAAAACTGCATGTTTCATGATATCACATTGAGTTTCCTAAGTGTCATCCTTGAAGACACTGAAGTTCCCAACTTTGGTATTTTTTTAAGAAAAAAACCCCTTCCCTTTTACACGACAATAAGTATATTGGTATTCCAAGAAACTGGAAACTTGGTTTGTTTCCTATAGGTGCAAACAAAACACAAAATATCTCTGATTACCTCAAAAGTTTTAACATTCTCTGCTCACCAGTCATGAACTGAAATTGTCAGAGATAAAACTGCTAACAGTACAACCAAATAAATCTGCTTCCACTTTCCTTAGTTGCATATTTTTCAATTTTAAGTTCTTATGAATACTTACAGCCCAATTGCCATTGACCTCAACAAAGCCTCCAATTTTATGGCATTCCAAGGCAAAAATTCTGGCCTTGAATATGCTGGGATGTCCTGCTAGACTAGAATAGAGTCAGATCAGCAGCAGCTCAGGCAGTGAGAGTAAAAAGTAGCTTAAGCCAAGAGCAGACCCAGGAGATCCAAAAAAGGGAGTGTGAAGGTATTTGTAATGTAAAAGTTTAGGATCAGTTTTCTTGTGAGAGGTTGTTTTCCAAATGGGTTTAGGACAAGCTGGGTTAGGTGATATCTCAAACAAAGAAAAGAAAGTTATGATTTCAGCATTTTATAGTAGATTCATAGTTTTCTCTTGTGGTTGCTATGCAAGATATGCACATGTGCCTGTGAAAAATAGAAACTCAATGTCAGACATACGTTAACATCGGAAACCAGAATAACAATGAATACACTTGCACATTAAGGAGATCAACACTTTGGTTTCAGCATGACACAGAGAAGTTCCTAATGCTATGAAGCTAGTTTGCCAAGTACAGCTGAGTAGGTGGAACTGACAGCTGACACCATTCAACCTAAAGCAAGACATGCAATTTTGCAAATGAGGAAACCCAATCACAGGAGGTGATGACGGCAGGATACATTAAGTACTCCACCATGTGGTATTTTCAATTGGAGCTGGCAAGCCTTCCCCAGAAGAAAGCATTTGCTCAGTCACCAATGGCCAGAGAATGAGGTGGAGCCACTTGGAGAAACATCTGTGGTTTGCCTCCTGCAAGAAGCCAGTCCATTACTGTAATGGCTTGCTCCTGGCCTAGATTCTGCTACAGCGATGCTGCCTCTGAAAAACTGAGCAGTATGAAAACATATGGTCTGGAAACTTGCGGTGCATCTTTGAACAACAGGAAAGTCTACTCATTACCAGATAAAGCAAATGTGCTGGTTAGTCAAGACAAACAAAATTGGGGAAGTACTTATTTCATAATTATATAGTGCTACTGCACATCATGGATGCTGGCAAAACAGATTCCCCTTACACACCACAGGACTGCTTCAGCCTTTGGCCATCACTTTCATTATCAAGTATTTAACTTCTTTTAATGCATGAGTGCAATTAAAATGTACCACAAAGCACTACCAGAGATATCAGCTACACCTTCGCATTCCTCAGTGTTTTTAGTATCAGAGCAGGGCATCACTGTTACACTACCATGCACCTGTGCTATGTTAATGGCCTAAAACCCCAAGGACAAGATTCAAGACACCACATAAAATAATTTTATAAAGCAGCCTCTGCCCTAAAATGCCACAATTTACTAGGCAGATAAGCCACATCATGGAAGAACTAGAAAGAAAACAAAAACAGAGAAGAGGCTTGTAAAAACCATGAAATAGCTTTCATAAAAGCGGCAACACAGAACTTCTTGAAAAAAATCTTTGAAAAATGTGATCAAGGAGAATGAATGTGATAGAGATGTCTAAAATCATGAGTCACATGGAAAAAGATCTCATCATACAAGGATAGTATTTTTTTCATACATCTTATGGAGCTACCTGGATGTTAGATAAATTCACTGACCCAAAAAAAAAAAAAAAAGAGAAATTTATTGTTGATTTTAATTTCTAAGCTTTTGGGCTTTATGTGCACTAGCAGGATTTTGGGTCAAAAACTTATGACAGCTGTTCTTGATAAACTGAAGGAGGCTGACCAGACAGCGTAAATGCAGAAAGACATACCTCTTTTTCCTTCCTTCAGCTGTCTACATTGTGAAGATGATAAAAGAAGGAGAAAGCTCGCCTTTCAGAAGTGCAGAAAGTAATTCGGGAACGCTGAAAGAAGTTAAAATGGGCTAGGAGGCACTAAGGAAAGTGTCTGGGTTTCCTTTTTTATTGGATTTTTCTTTAGTTTTCCCTAAACTGTTGCCCATTCTCACGAATAACAAATGTGTAGAAAAAATGTGTACTCCCTGCAAAGCTTTCCTGTGTTTCTATATGTTCACACACTTCAAACAAGCACCTCATGGACTATCTGATCTGAGGGATTTCCCTCTCCCAGGCCCATAAGAGAAAATGTCCAGTGCTATGAATAAACACTGAAGAGATGAGATTGTGCTCTCTGTAGCTGACTGCCAAGGAGACTAGAGTTCCAGTGCTAGGGAGAGATTTATTGCATCCTCAGAGTGAGTTCAGGGACTGAAAAAAGGAGGGATATACTGTAGAAATTTCGTGCTACTTTCTAGGCATTATCTTCCTGGTATCTTCCCGAGGTCACCACTCTCTTCTCCCTGAGTTGGTGGTTCCTTTTTATTTTGCGTGTAACAGGCTTGCTATTTACAGAGCACAGCATGCCAAGTCCATTTGTTCTCAGTGTTTATAGGTGGTATAAACAGTCATCAACGGCCTTAAAAAGCCACGGAGTAAACTCTTCAGTCAGGGAGGTTCCTACCTCTCCCTCTGTGAGTTATTTTTTTGAGTCAGTATTTTTCAGCTGAAGGTATCTGTCAAGCTGCCAACAATGCTGGACTGAAGTATTTTGGTGGGGCTGGAGTTAAAACACAGGTTTCAGTGAAGTTCAAGATCATTCCGAGCATGTCAGTAGTTGTGCTCCATCTCTTTTCTCCCAGGAAAACTCTCAGATACATTACTGGGACCAGACAGCTGACTGAAAAGACAGTGAAAGTTACATAGAAAGTGTGGATGGAAAAGTTTCACTCTATTTCCAATGAGGAACTCAATAACCTCCTCAGCAGATGTGATGTTTGGAATGTGAGACTCTGATTCTGGTGCACAAACATAATCCAGACTGGTCCTCAAAGGAGGAAGGAGAAAGAAACAAATGAATTAAAATTCCAAAAATATATTGAGTGGTAGATATATCAGCCTCAAAATGTATCCCACTGTGGACATTCAATCAAGGAAAAGACACCCAAAATCTCAGAAACTTTGAAGAAAACATAAAACAACAACATATATCTGGGTCTATTTTACATACTTTGATTACAGCCGTGGTACTTTTAGCACTTGACAGATCTGTTTGTGATGGAGCTAAACAAGCATTTATGTAATTTTGCAAGTAATTTAACTAAAATCACGAGTTTGTTACTGTGAAAGGTCAGGGAGTGTTTTCAAACTGTAGATCATTATTTCCAGAAGAGACTACAATTTTCAGCTTTTCTTCCTGTATTTCATTCCATTGGTGGCTCCTTTTTATTTCTTCCTTAAACATTCAGGCTTCACACATGCAGAACATTTACATGTGTATATGTGTGTGTATTAATAATGTTTAACATAAGTTCTTACGAGTTATTACTCTATGAAGGTGATGTACCTTCCAGTATAATCCATTTAACATAGAGGGGATGCATAGTTCTTTTCAAAACTGCATGCACAGTTGTTTTAAAAAGATGCATAAATAAGAAATTTGGTGTTCTCCACTTTCTGCTGCTAAACCAAGGCTTCTAAAACACAAGCATCCATGAAACTCATGACTGAAAAATTTCTCAGGGCAATAAACTGTAGGACTAATGTGTAAAAACCCTTCCTGTTGTACAGTGATATTGCAGAGTCATGAGCATGCTTGATAACAAATAAGGTAAGTACCAAATACCAACGTCACCCATTAGTTTTTGCCCAAGTATTTTAGGTGCTGATGAGGGGATTTTAGCAGTTTTCTCAGAATTCTTCATGAGATGGAGAGGTAGGATAGGAACCTCCAAAATCTTATAAGAAAAGATTGTTATTATTCTACATAAGCTATAGGATTCAGTGAGTTGACTCATCATTCATTCCCTCTCTCTTCCAATCTGGTTGCACAAGTTAGTAAAAACTAAATGGATTGATAAAAGTCTTACACAAAAAGTCTTTTTTTTTTTATTATTATTATTTTCCTCTTGTAGCAGCTGCAGAATTCATCCAACTTTTACATCAGCTGTGATTTTGGCACACTCATTTATCACCTAGAAATTTTGCAGGAAAACCCTCTTCCATCAAAAACCAAACTAACCAAACTGAAACACTCGTGAGACTTTTCAGAGGGCACCAAATACTTTTCCTCCTCAAACTTAACAGTCAGTAGCTAAAGCTCCTCAGAGAAGACTGATATACAAGAAGCCTGGCAAGAGTTTCTTCTATCACAAGCTTAGCGAGTTCAAACCTTCTTTGTATGTCCACTTAAGAAATGAAGTAATTGCCATTTATAAAATGAATGAAAGAGAGATTGTATTGACTTTTTAATCCAAACAGTTCCCTGCCTTCCTCCCTGGCCACTAACATTCCACAAATGTGTCTGTAGTGCTCTGTAATGGAACATGCCTACATATTGTAGCACTTGTCCTTGATAAAGGATTTTGAATTTTGCATTGCAAAAGCCAAAAGTGTATAGAATGGCTTTCCCTTCCCTGTACCACCGTGACCTTATTGCCTATTTCTTAAAAACCAGGAAAATCTCTCATTTGCAGACTATTGTGATTTTCTACTATACACTTACCTGGATTTTCAATTTAGAAACAGAGCTTTCAGATGCCTGTCAGAATTTACTCTCAGTAGAAACAACAGACATTTCTACCAAATAATATACCATGTGCCTTGTTTAACTACCCTTTTGGCATTAGATCTCTAAGGCCCAGCCCATAGAAATTTAAGGCAGTGGTGATTTATCCCAGCTGAAGTTCTGGTTCACTATCTCTTTCTCTGGTTCCAAGCCATTTGTTATCTTTGCACACATTTAAAAGAAAAGTTCAAACTCTCACACATTCAGTGTTCATGGATAATGCAAAGGCCGTTTTATTTGACACTGTTGTAATTTCAGAAGACCTTCTAACCACACTTCTCCTTGCAGTCTCTCCAGGAGATAACATGTACAGGATGCTTTACAAATTATGATAATTTTTAGGTAATCATAGAATCATAGAATCATAGAATCAGCCGGGTTGGAAAGGACCTCTGAGATCATCAAGTCCAACCCTTGATCCAACACCACCGCAGTTACTAGACCATGACACTAAGTGCCACGTCCAGCCTCATCTTGAAAACTTCCTGTTGTACAATTTTATTTAGCATCAGAAATATATTTAATCTCACAGAGTCTCCCTTCAGCATTTGCAGTTTTTTCCCAGTGTTTTTCTGTACTATGTTATGTTCCTGCATCACTTCTTGAACAGACAATATCTGCATAAGAAGATATGCTCCTACCAGTTCAATTAGTATAAACAGGTTTATCTGAGTAGCTTGTTCTGCTACTGAAATGCATAAAACTTCAACCATTCTCATCTCTTCTTTTCTGTGCCTGACAGAAGGCAGCATGGTAAAAAAAATAAAAACTCTTTAGCTCTTTTTCTACCCCACCATTTTATTTTGGAGGTCATATTAATTATTCATGTTTTTCAGTTCCGCATCTGGTCTAGATCTCAGTAAGAACAGCACCAAGTACTTGCTAAAATAAAGCCCATCCTTAAGTGATTCCATCATCATGCATTTTTCACATTATGATTTCAGTCTATGAAAAAATGAGATAGAAACAGCAAACAGTGAATGTGGGGGTGAATGAAGGCACAGTCAATGAAGAAGTGAGGTGAAAAAGGAGCTATAAGCACAGCAAGGATTTATGAAGTAGAAAAGAATATAGAAGCATTACCTCTGACAGTGTACACACCTCCTGATTGTTGGACAAGTTACATATGAGTATCCAGTTTCTAACCACTAATAATTTTGTGATGAATAAAATTTCTTGCATTAAATGGCAAAGAAATGAGACCTGAATCTACAGTCAAGCAACACTAAGCAACAGATTTTGGTAGTGTTGTTCTTCCTATACTTGAATCAACGTCCTTGAGACTACTGAGTGTAAAGTGACAATGAAAAACTTCAATGGACTTTCAATCAGAATAGCAAGACCTGATCTCTGCCAAAAAATTTCACCCATAATGCAGTTTTCTGGTCCAGAGGTTCATCCTACCTTCTGGCAGTGAATAAGAAAACTTTGTGTTTTGCTCACCATGTAAGTCTGAGTCTTGCCTGGTTCCCTGCAGTGACAACTGCTTCCTGAAAGGTGGCAAGATGAAGATCATTTGTCCTTCTAGTTTTGTAACTGTAGCATATGAGAACATATTTTGGCATGAAAGTGTATACATACAACAAGAAAACTGCAAATCCCACTGCGTGAGTGTTCAGGGAAGCTATGGAATGTGCAGGGTGTGTTCTTGTGGTCTGATGGTTGCATCTATTTTTAATGAGAGCAAAATGTAAACTATGAAACCAGTAAGGTGTGTGTGAAACAAAAATATGTCTAATTATAAGTTTGTCCTTCCCTTAACCTATTATTTAGATAGATCTGATGAGACCACACTGATCGTTTTCCTTACTTTCTCCCATCCTAATTTAGTCTTTGACCAGGCAGGCGTGTTGTTAACGCAGTTAATTATGTTGGACATTAAGATTTACTTGTTCAGTTAAAAGCACAGGAGTGCTTTTTAAATTGTGCTCCTGTATTCAAAAGAGAAAGAACATCAGTGGAGGAATTAAAATTGACAGTCAGATGACAGGGTGAACAAGGAAGAGTCACGGATGTTATTTAGGACCCAGAACTTCAGTGGAAATTCTGAGGAATTTCTGAGCATCTACCTCTTAATCTCACCTTGTAGTAGCAAAGAAAGTCAGTAACACATATGAGAGCTATGGTGACTTAACACCAGTTTGAATAGGTGGTATTTTCCCATGTGTAAGTTGTAGTTCAAATTACCAAAACACAATGTGAGATAAATAACTTATCTTTGTTCAACAGATGAAAACACACAGACTAAAAGATACTACATAATTTTATCAGATCTCCCCAGCCAGGCAGTGTCACAGAAATGGAATATCACAAAACCTTTCTCTAGGTACACAATTGCTTTTACAACTGTCAGTTGTTGAATCGAAGAGATCAGAACTAGAGCTGATCAAACAAGAAAAACAAATTAATTCAAAATTTCCTGCTATTATTTTGGTCAACAGAACCAGAAACAGAGTGCCTATTTTAACTGAATTTAAAATTCCTTCTTGGGAAAAATAACTGTGTCCAAAGCTGCATGGTCACTACGAAACATTTGATTTTTGGCGTATTCTTTCTAGCTGAATAAAAGACTGAACCAAAAAGAAGACTGTGAAACCAGGAGATTTGAACCACTGACTTCAAAAGACTTCCCAGTTAAAGTGGAAAGAAAATTAGAAGCAGAAGAAAGTTCTGGCTTAGTATTATCTTATCTTCTACCACAGTGTGGCTCTCTCATTTTTTTTTCTCTGACTCTGAAAACTTTTTTTTTGTCTCAATTTTGTCTTATTGTCTGAACTTACCATGTAACTTAGCATTTTTTACATTTCTCGTAGTGAGATTTCTCTCAAAATGAAAAAAGTCTTCATGTCAATCTCAAGAGAGAACTGAAAAATAATAGAGATAACTTTCCCTGAACCAAACATAGAAATTAGTATCTTTGGCTAATGAATTCCTTGAGAACATTACATAGTAACAAAAAATAAATTTCTCATTTCTAATGGTCTGTGGACTTATTACTTTTGGAGTCTCTACATGAATTGCAGAGAAAATTTTGTTGTGGGAAATTGAACACCAACTTCCCAAACTGTTTTCAGGAGAAGTAAGACACTTGGATACTCATTGAATTTGAGTTTTCTCTTGTTGTTCATCAAATATTTTTGTCTTTTCTGTCTCTAATGTTCTGGAGTTACTGCCCTCAGATATTACAGCTCTCCCACTGCAGCAGATGCTTAGCCATGGCTGAGTATGGGTAACTCCTCAGTGGTAACCATAAAGGCTACACAAGCTAAAGTACATTATCAGTCCTAGGAAGGAAATGAAACTAAGAAGATAGAAAGAACTAGTAAAAAAAACTATTTCAGAGAGACATACAAATTCTGTTTATCTTTGCAAAAATACATTTTTTTTTCACTTAAACTCAGGCAAATCTTCTTTCAACACCATAAGACTTCCACGAGGACAAGTATCTATTTAAAATAATGAAGACAGCAGTTTGGATGGCCTGTAGCTCTAAACATACTGATCTTCTGGACTGTGTCTGAGCTCATATTTAAAGACAATAAACAAACAAACAAACAAATAAATAAACACAGCAACAAAAAAAAAATAATTAAAAAAAAACTAACCAAAACCAAAAACCCAAATCCAAACAATATTAGATCAGAAAGAGCAATGACCCCAAAAGAACTATGACAAAATCAGATGACCCAGTTTTCACAGGTTAAATTTAAGGTCCAACAGGGATATAAAAACTTAAACCTCATGAAAAGAAATTTCCATGTAAGCTGGTAGGTCACTTCCACATTTACAAGGTGCCTTACATTTGAATAAGGAGTTTCCCATCTTTGTGAAAAAATATTAATTCACTGTTTTATACTACAAACAGCAAGTGCAATTGAGTACAAGGTTTATGAGTCTAATTTATAATCCAGCATGTCACTCCCACTAGGTCTCACATCACCTTTGACTGTGAGAGAATGCTGCTTGTGTTATCCAGTGGCTTCAGAGGTGTTACTGTGTTTGTTGCAGTGCAGAATCTGCCTGTTTTCTAAATCAATCATTTCACTTAACAGTTAATGGTAATTACTGACTTAGAAGGGTTGCCTTAATTTCACTATACAAATTCAGATTATCTGTAGATTAATTAATTTGCTAAAATTTCCAATTGCAACACCATTTTAAGCATCAACTAGTGCCTAATTTTCCATTTTCTGTTGCAATTGGGTACAAAATATGACAGAGTACTTGGGGTTGGATTTAAATTGCTACATATTGGGTAAAGTAACAGCACACCTTTTCCAAATGTTTCATTGTAATCTCAGGATAAATTAAACAAAAACAAACAAAAGGGCAAACCAAAACAACCAACACCCTAAACCCTTAAAGCCTCTATTAGCACACTAACATTTTCATGTAGTTGTTTCTCATAGAGCTGCACTCTGGTTAATAAATTATGAAAATTTACAAGATCTGCAAATTTCCCACCTCTAGCCAAGGCCACGTAGATTTGCATTCTTGACTAATCATAAGCCCGTTGTTTCTAGACCTACTCCCACTATTTCTTCATTTCAGGTAAATACGAACACCCGAAGGTGTTCATGTTTAGAGAGATGAAAGCATAGAGATACGTATGACTCAGGCATTAGTAATCCAGAAGAGCGAAAACAACAAGAACAAGATATTTATGCAAAAATATGGGCCAAAGTCTCAGGTTCAGGGTACCCCATCTCTATTCCTCCTGGAGAGAACAAGGTTTGATGAAATTTCCCGTTTCTGCCTGTATCTAACCTAGAGCTTCATATATATATTTATAAGGGACTTCCATCCCACTGATACGAACAGCATCATACGTCCAAAGAGGAACAAACTTAGGCCATAAATCTTGAAGAGTTGCAAACCTAGAAAGTCTGCAAAACACAACTAACAATTCACATCCACACACAACTCTGTTTTAATATCTGATACTGCAGTTACTTCTGAATGAGTGTAAGAAAAATTCCAACATTCAGTATAATTTATGCATTCTGATGTATTTCAGGGATGTTATTCTTGGTTAGTAAAGATGCAAAAAATGTAGAACTGGTACAACCAATACTTTCTAATGTGATATTGTAGTATAATACCTAAAAGGAGGTATCACATCCTAAACTGACAGATACTTTTGCCAGAAAATCAAAGGCTTTTAACATTATAAGTTCTTCTTTCATGTTTGCCCCAAAATTTCCACTTTTTTTTTTTTTTTTTATGCCCCAACATTTCATCTATATCCATAAAGAGATGGATAATCTAGGACAAAACTTTGCAATTTCTGTTCTATTACAATAATTCAATTTAAAAGGGTTGATTAAAAAGGACAGAAAAAATTACTTTTTTTACACTAGAAAAATTTGGTTTTAATCACGTGTGAAAATAAGCACAGTTCTCAGAAAAAATCCCTCATATCTATCTTCAGAAGATCTAGTTCCTTTTTTTTTTTTTTAAGCGAAACTTAAATTTGAATAAATTTGTTATAGACAAATGTTTCCCAGAAAAATTCACGACCTCTTGCTTTTGTAACCAAACACTCTCTTCCTGCCAGATCACAGAATTTCATTTTTGTAATAGTATCTAATCAAACAGCAAAAGATTTGAATTGGGGAGCATCTTTTTCTTACACATTTTGCAGTGACCTTGAAAGCCAGCATCCGTCTTATGGGTACTACAGCAACATATTTTCTTTCTACTGTAATACAGGAAAGGTAGGGAGAAGGAAGAAGTACACAATCTAATAAATTGAGAACAATCCAGTGAGTGCTAGAATAATTGCAGCAAAAAAGGATCAGATTAAATGACCCAAGATATTATAGAATTCCAGGACCAAAAATGGGCTTGCCTTTTTTTTCTGCTTCCTTTACTAACCTGATTAATCCCAGAAAATGGAGGGAAACTTGGACGTCTCTCTTTTGTATCGCTTTCCTCACCTAAGGCTGCATCAAGACACAGGGACATCAGTCAAGCAGGCAGTTGTCCCAGTGACCAGCTCCTGAAGTAATTTGATCACCTTCCAACATCATATTTCTGATAAAACTGAAAACAGAATTTCCTGCATCACACGGATGAGGAACAGGGCTTGAAGTGGGACATGAAGTGAGAAAGGAATGCATTCAACCAGGAACTTTGACACTGCTTTCCGTTTTCCCCATTCATTTCAGTTCAGATTCTCTGGTGCTCCAAAATGAAGCAGCTAAATAGTATTGGAGAGTGCCTGACCGTGCATCAATTTACTTTTTCTCTGTCCCCATGATCTTGTTCTCCAGGTTGCCCACCCATTTACACCTTCCTGCTGTATCTGTGTTTCCTTTGCTTTCTGTTTTATTGCTGTACTTTTGAAAGGGATTAGAATCTTAATTAGCAATGATGTTGGACCATAAAAGGTACAGTGAGACACAAGAGACATATCAGCTGGTGGTAATCCGTCTAATTACACTAATTTAACGGAAATGCTCCCAAATTCACCTCTATGGAGCATCTGGCCACATGAATTTAAACTAAGAACATTCAGATACCGACTGACCCTGCCACTGATTGTCTAAAACTGACAGTCCAGACAGAGTGGTTTTGGTTTCAGCTTTCACAAATTACCCCATCTGGGTCCCACTATTCTTCATATTAATGATTTGCCTGGCTTTTTACCAAATCAGTGCTTATTTGCAGTAATCTAATATAATGTTAATTGCTTACTCATTGAAATCTAGTTGGCATTTTTCCCCCGTAGGGATTTGGCAAGGCAGCACCCGCGTGTCGTTCCATCTTCAGTTGTCTGTATTTAATATGCCAGCTGCTTCCCTATCAGCCAATTCCCACCCACTCTGCATTCTTGCTTTTCTTTGCTCTCCCTCTCTCTTTTTTAATTTAAGGATAATTGTGTGGTTGGGAAAACTCAGAGGGCGATATATTGCCACATCCAAAGACAAGGCAACAGGGGTGGTAGTTTTCATTTATTGTCTGTTCTAGAAGTGGCTTGAAGTACCATAATGCATGTTGTGGGGGAGGAAAGGGAGAGTTTTAAGGAAAAAAAATCATCATTTCAATGAGAGATCTTGCCAAAAAATCTAGTGGGACTATCTGGGCTCCACAGCTGGAGGGGTGATGAAGGATCCCAGTTTTTTAAAAGCTGCCTTAATTACAGTAGGACAAATCTTGCAGGAGATATGCCAGCAAGTATAATTCGTTTTTGAACACTTTGATTTCTTTGGATGAAAGGCAGTGTATAGAGATACTACTATTAAGCACAGTTTGCTCATATCTTACAGAACTGTGGAGTCTAGAGTTGGGTTAGAGCCTAATCTTGGTAAGACTTGATAAACAGTCATATATTCCTAAAGATGTCAATGGATAGAGGAATGACCCCTTGCCCCTAGCACATATATTAGTGGGAGGTCAGTGAAAACCAAATAAATAATCTGATTTGCCCCAAGTACTCTGTCAAGGCAGTGAAAGAATCAACAAGAGTCTTTATCTTAAATAGTCTTGACCCTCATTGTAACCTCTCAACAGTTGGAGATCGGACAGAAGGATTTCTTGCTTTGCTCTTGAATAATCTTTGTAACCTTCTAAAAAATTACAAACTTTTGTTTTTATTAAAACAAGTCCATCTAAAAATAAAAAATACCACCCCCCACTTCTTTAAAATTAGTTCATTGTTTTATGAAGCAGAAAAAGTAAAAGTGAGGTGAGATGAAAATCCACAGGGAGAAGAGCTATGAAACTAGGAACTGCATGTTAGTTTTCAGAAAATAGTGATAGTTTGAAGGCTGAAGATAAAGTAGAACTAAGCACTTGCTTTGTGAAAACTGTGCCTTTATCCAGTCTAAAATCACTACCTATTTGTGGAAAGGTTTTCCTGCGTAAATTGAGATGTATTTAGGAATCCTCAAGTGATGTTTCTCACTTAGCTTTAACTAAGGCAATATTTCCTTTATATCTGACTCTGCACAGAGCTTACAAGAGGAAATTATTAGCAAAAGAAAATGGAAAACAGAAGAGAAACACTTTATCCACATGCCTCTCTGCTTTCATCACTGCCAACAGTTAAATTTAGCTTCACAACATCAAAGAAACAGAGAACAGAACCTTTCAAATTCATAAAATTTGTTCTGAAAAATATCAGAAAATTCAGGTGTTAAATCTATTGTGAGTTAATTTTAAATCGAAATTTTAAAATGGACTGTCTACTCTGACAATCTTTCCTTCTTTCCAGATACTTTTAACAGAACACTACAGATTTCTTACTCCACTGAAGACTGAGAAGATAGAAAGATACAAGCTCTCTGCCTTCAACATGTTTTTCTCTAACTTCTGACCCATTAAGGAACCAAGTTGCTTAGCCATCCAGAGAGGTATCAAGAATTATTTGATTCTGGTGAGCACATAGGTACTGTGGTCAAAAAGGTCACAAAGGCTCTGGGAGGTTTGCATTTGTATTAAATACCAGGGATGCTGTACTGTTGAAGGCAAACTTCAAGTCCTCTGTATGCCAGGGTGTTTGGTTTTATACCTCTCTTCCATAAAACAATAGCCTGTTTACCTTTCCAGTGTTCTCTGGGACATTAACATGACCTAGTCCTATTTTCACATTGATATTATTTACTTAGGAGACCATCAGAAGTTTGGGCTAGACTTTTTGCATTTATACAATGTCCAGCACTGTGGGATCTGTGTGTACAACTGTATTAAGAAATACGGAGCGAGTTTGTAGTTGATACAAAACTGGGAGGAGCTGTTCACTCCCTTGAAGGCAGGGCGGGGGCCCTGCAGAGAGACCTGGACAGATCAGAGGGCCGGGCAATCACCAGCCATAGGAAGTTCAACAAGGGGAAGTGCTGGATTCTGCACCTGGGCTGGGGCAACCCCAGATATATGGACAGACTTGGAATGAGATGCTGGAAAGCAGTGCCATGGAAAGGGACCAGGGGGTCCTGGTCAGTAGCCAGCTGGACATGAGTCAGCAGTGCCCTGCCAGCCAGGAGGGCCAATGATGTCCTGGGGGGCAGGCAAAGCATTGCTGGTCGGGCCAGGGAGGGGATTGTCCTGCTCTGCTCTGACCTGGGACAGCCTCACCTGCAATATTGGGGTAGTTTGGGGTGACACAATATAAAAAAGGCCTTGAAGTATTACAGTGTTCAAAGGAGGGACACAGGATCGTGAAGGGCCTTGAGGGGAAGCCGCGTGAGGAGTGTCTGAGGGCACTTGGTGTGTTCAGCTGGAGGAGACTGAGGGGACACCTCACTGCAGTTACAACTTCCTCGTGAGGGAAGAGGAGGGGCAGGCACTGATCTCTGCTCTGTGGAGACCAGGGACAGGACCCCAGGGAATGGCCTGAAGTTGTGTCAGGTGTCAGGGGAGGGTTAGGTTGGATGTCAGGAAAAGGTTCTTCCCCCAGAGGCTGGTTGGGCACTGTACAGGCTCCCCAGAGCAGTGGTCACAGCACCAAGGCTCACACAGCTCAGTAAGTGTTTAGATAAGGCTCTCAGGCACCTGGTGGGATTTTTGGGGCATCATTTAGATGATCCTTGTGGGTCCCTTCCAACTCAATGTTTTGTGATTCTGTGATTCTGTATGAAAAGTACTTGTAATTGGACATCAGTGCTTTTAGAGCAAGCTAAAAGGTTTCAGACAAGATGACTTCTTATAACTCATTAATGCAGTAGTTTTTCATTATTTTACCAACTGTACTGCAGCTTAACAATTAGTTTTCAGTTGTTTATCTTTGTTCTCAGAAAGAAACAATTCTCTTCAAAGTGTTGTTCTTGCCTGTGGCACATGACAACAAGAAAACAGTACATGTAATAACCCTCTGGTAACCATCTTTCTTATGATAATTCCAAGAATTTTTTGAACAAAAGGGAAGGTAATTACCATTAATATTGCACCTTCAAGCATCTGGACTAATTAAATTCACAATGCTTTTGATTTTAAATGTTAATTTAGATGGAGAGAAGCTTGGAGAACTGAATGTTTTCCAGTCTTCCAAACTCCTAACTTCACCCCATCACTTACAGTTTCAACATATCAGAACTCTCTTTCTCTATCAGTGTGATGTGAAAGGCCAGTGCATAAAGTGTCCCAGGATGGTCTAGTCCAAAAGAGAACCTAAACCTATATGCTGCAATGCAATGAGTTAGACTGTAGCTTCAAAGAGAAAATGCTTACCCTGGAGGAATAAAGCAAAATTGGACTTGGGTGAGCCTCAAAGGAACTGAGAACTCACAAGCCATTACTTATGTTTGGATTTGGAATTGAAATTGACTCTGGTGGCTCAGATCCTCACCACAGACTGTGAATGGTACCAGCTACAGAGAGAAGAGGCTTGAGGGAAGAAGGCAAAAGCAGGGAATCAAATTTTTCCAGAACTTAATGTTCATGATAATATGATTGTAAATCTATTTACATTTAATTTGGTATTTATTTTTCTAATTTAACAAAATCTCTCTTTTGCCTTTTCATATGTCCTCTTGAATTATTTTAGCAGTTACTTTCCCCTTGTCATTCTCACACATCCCAATTCCTCCTTAAATTTCACTTCAAACTATTTACTACTTGGGAGGTCCCAGATCCCTGAAGGAAATGAGGGCTGCCCCAAGACTGGAGTATTCTTTCCTCCTTCCAGTGACAGACTAGTGAGAACAAAAGCTGAAAAGCCTGTTTTCCGTCATTGTTACATATTCCCCCAAGGACATTACCCAAGCAATGCAAGGCAGAACAACACGGGACAAATTGTCTGCTGGCAAGAAAGCCTGTCTCACTACTTTGACCCGGTCTGAAGTCTTTTGTGGGTGGTGGTGCTCAGTGAAAGCTCCAGGCACAAGAAGCTTGTGATCCTTGTCCCTCTGCACCTGTCTGGGCTACTTATTTGAGATTTAGTTATTTATCACTACACACATACACACACACACGCACACAAACAAAAGCAAAAAAAATTAAAATTTCCTATGAAGCTCTTAAAATAGTGGGTTTTTTTTTTACTCAGCTGGACAGTTTCTCCCAGTGTTTCCTGAATGATCCATTTACTTTATGAAATTTTGGAAAAATGAGTTCTTTCAGTACTAACTGAGTGGTAAGAGGGAATCGTGCTACTAACCAAACTTTTATTCCAAAGTTGAATTAGACCTCACAAAAATCTCTAAGAAAACTGACAGTAAAAATGGATGTAACAGGACAAGCATGTCTATCCAATGACTCTTACAAAAGATCAGCAGAACCAGTGTTTTAATGAAATTGATTTTTTGGGATAATTTTTCTAAAATTCAGTTACCCCTTTGAAATAAACACTGCAGTCATAACAATGCAAATTACAACAGTATCTTTGAAGAGATAGAATACCATAAGCTGGGCCCAAGTAGTGAGCGCATTATTGGCATGAGAATGGCAGCAAAGAGTAGACATTTGGACTGGACTGAAGTAAAAGAACCTGTAGCAGCTCAAATGAGAGCCCTCCCTTCAGTTGAGAGTTATTTTGAACAGATGAAAACATTGTTTGTATAATCTCAAGCCGTGTCACTGAGCAGGAGAGTCACTGTCTCTAGTTCTCAGATGGTTAAAGCCTGAAGGATAGACTGACCCCCATCACTGAGTCAGCAGTTCTATTTTTTTCTCTCAGAATGCTTCTGTTGCTACACTCTTGCCTGAGCTTTGTAAAGGTAGCAGTGGAAGCTGTAAAGCACTGCCAGCAGAGAGTAATTCTTCTTTCTGGGTGCATTTCCATCTGAAGAAAGAGTATCTCTCTTCTACTGGACTCTCATGCATTTTCTTTCTACATTAGGTAATGTCATTACAGCTTTTTCTTACTTTACATTTTGTAATGCAAAGATAGCCCTGAACAGCTTTTTCCTCTCACTCCTCAACAAGTACATATAAAATACTTCCTAAAGTCTCCTTTCTTGAGACTTACTTTCATTGACTCTAATACTGTTACATACTTTAGCTTTGGATTTTCACTTGACCTGGTGGATCCTAGTGTCCACCAATATATCTTTCAAGCTGTCTTTGCCTTTTCATTCATATGGCACTGCCATTTTATATTTTGGGATAAAAGGATTCCATTTATTCTATGAAGAGTAGAAAGTATAAACAACCCCCTGATGATCCAAATTCTAAACTGAAAGAACGCAGACCCTCTATATTTAAATAATCTTCGCAGTATGCACAACCACATCACAAGCAGGTGATTTCTCCACGTAATTTGTATCACCTGTGGAACAAGGAACTGGTCTTGCAGCAATCCTGGTAAAGCCAGGGCAGCCTTAGCTTCCTGGAGTCCCCAGGAACCAAGTGAGGAAGGATTTAATATATTCTCTAAAGGCCACAGGAAAATTGTTAAATTATTTGAATCAGATTGAAACAAGGGCCTGCTTTTTCCAGTACTACTGGAAGATAGTGGCTACTGAAGATGGTCAAGAACAGGAGCTGAGAGGGTATGAGAGGGTGCAAGAACAGGGATACTTCCTGTGCTGGGAATACTGCACTTAAAAGGTACATCTGCCATTTACACAGTATATAACTGCTGTCTAAACATTTTGTAACACATGTAGGTAGTGATAATTATTTTTTACCCTATTATAGGAAAAGAAAACTGGTGTCAAACAAAATAATCTGATGGATGTATCATTATTTGCACCTTGTTACAAAGGCCCCATTCCAATCCCCTCTGAATTTATTCGGGTTACAAAAAAAGTTTCATTTTCCTCCCGAAAGGAAAGCCACTAGGCCAAGATACTTGGAAGTCAACCGACTGCTCAATTACAAGGGAAAAAAATGCATACCTTTCTTCAGGGAAATATATCTTCCACGGGGTTGATAATGGAAGGTGACGTGTTAAATAACTCCATCATGATCCAGGAAAAGGGAATACACTCCTGTGCAGTCTTGGGTGCATGACTACTCCTGTAGAGCTGGATGCACAAACCACACATTTACAGAGGTGAAGCTCCTCAGAACTCAGTACTCAGTGTAACATCAGTGGAAAGGGACTTGGGGCAAAATAGTGCAATATGGAAAATTTCTTCCCCCTGTTCTTATTCTGTTACTAGCATGACGAGGCAGGAACCACATTTGTTAGCAAAACTGGGAGCAAATCTGTATTCAAGCCATATAAACATTTATTAACTTTTGGGGATCACCTATTTTCAGATTTAAGCTCACTACTGAAGCTCAGCTAGCTTTGGCTAATTAAGGATTTTCAGTTAATTTAGCTTGGGTTAGATTTAAGGTTTAAAGAATAAAGGGAATGTACAATACAGACAAGCCATAATTAAGTGCTACCAAAACTTCAGATGGGATTAATCTTGAATTTGAGTTAGCAATACTGAATTAATAGGAGGCCTGTGAACACTCTCTAAACTTTAGTTGTGCGCTCTTCCTTTTGCACATCCTTCTGCTTCCAAAAGGTTCCCGAAACACACCATGTGAATTCAAACTTATGCTAAGGTCAGGGGGTGAAAATCAGCCCAAGAGATGTGCTGTGCTTTCTTCTCCAGTAAGTTTTTAATGCCCAGAAAAGAAGGCAGACACTGGAAAATGGTTTTACATTGGACAGAACATTCCAGCACGTGGGGAACACAGAGGCAAAATGGAATCATAAAACTTGAAAACTGGGCCATGAGCAACTTGGAGGAGAACAGCTTCTTTTTGTGGTTTGGTCCTGTGTAACTGGTAGTGAAGCTGTAAATATCCCCATGAAGTCTTAATATTTTAAAACTGCTAATAGAAAAGTAGGAACTTAATCAACCCTAAAAGTTATCAAAGATGAGGAAAAGGCTGAGGTATTTAACACCTTCTTCACCTCAGTCTTCAACAGTAAGACAGGTTGTCCTGAGGACAGCTGGCTTCTGGAGCCTGTAGATAGGGATAAGAAGCCGAACAGTCCCCCCCGTCATCAAGGAGGAAACAGTCAGAGATCTGCTGAGCCACTTGGATCCTCACAAGTCCATGGGACCAGATGGGATCCACCCTAGAGTGATGAGGGA
>VXAY01007043.1:48902-76614 GCA_013399855.1 Oxyruncus cristatus
TTTTGGAAGCTTTCAAAAACCTCTAAAACATTGATAATCCTGGGCTATGTGGGCATTATATTGTTGCTACACTCCTATAGGTTATGTGCTCTTACTCTAAAGGCTTTCAAGGGATTGAAGAATCCACCACTGAAGCTTAATAACTTATATTTGATTTTGGTTTGGGATTTTTGTTTTGTTTTCTTTTTTTTTTTTTTCTAATATGGCAAAGTGAGTTTTAAACTCCTGAAAGTTAACCTGTTGACATTCAGTTTATGGCTAGGAACTGGCCATAAACTTAGAGGAACATAAATATGCTCAAGAATAAAGTCAAGGTGACCATTTGCTTCACAGCTTGGACCTCAGGCAATTCCCTCAAGTCACCAATATGCTGGTGTGATGATCTTGGACAACCACCCTCATTCTCTGCCTCCATTCCACATCACTCCCTTCTGCTACCTTTGAACTATGAGAATTCTGAAGTAAGTCTCTGCCTGGCGTGAAAGAGTCTGGTTGCTCTTACAGTACTCTTACTTAAATAAAGAAATGAAAAATATGACAGCAGCCATGCACACAATGTCAAGTCCACATGGACTAGTAAAAAAAAAAGCTATGGTTCTGTCAAGAGACTTCCACTCCTGAATCCCATCTTGCAATTTGCAGATAAAAGTGACACATGTGAAAACAACATATGACAACTGCTTGAGAAAAGGACTATTGTATTTTGGGGTTTTCTCTTCCGAAAGAGAATTCAGTTTCGGAAAGATTAAACAAAAATGTAAGTGCTGTTCGCTTTGGACTTAGAAAGCAGGTAAAGCAATCAACAGCAGGTGAACACGAGTCCAGATGTGCCCAAGTGGCCAAGAAGGCCAATGGTATCTTGGCTTGTGTCAGAATAGTGTGGCCAGCAGGACAAGGGCAGTGACAGTTCCCTGTGCTGGGTAGTGCTGAGGCCCCACCTTAAATTCTGGGTTCAATTTTTTAGCACTCCATAACAAGAGAGACATCGAGGGGCTGGAGCATGTCCAGAGATGGGAATGGAGCTAGGTAAGGGTCTGGAGCACCAGGAGCAGCTGAGGGAGCTGGGGGTGCTCAGCCTGGAGAAAAGGAATCTCAGGGGGGCCCTTCTCACTCTCCACAACTCCCTGACAGGAGGGTGGAACCAGGTGGCAGTTGGGCTTTGCTCCCAAGGAACAAGGGGTAGGACAAGAGGACATGGCCTCAAGCTGTGCCAGGGGAGATTTAGTTTGGACGTCAAGAAGAATTTCCTCATTGAAAGGGTTGTTACACATTGGAATGAGATGTTCAGGAGATGGTGGAGTCCCTATCCCTGGACGTGTCCAAGAAATGACTGGACGTGACACTCAGTGCTCTGGGCTGGTTGACAAGGTGGTGTCTGATCAAAGGTTGGACTCAATGTTCTCAGAAGTCTTTTCCAACCTAATTGATTCTGTGATTCTGTGATAAAAAAACCCAAACAAAACATTAGGTTTATATAATGAAAACATTTATTATTGAACTTTGGAATAGAAAAATCCATTTCTCTGCAGGGATCATGCTTACAATGAATAGCAGAAGGAAAAAAACCCTCTTCTGCTTGCCTGCCTACTCTTACCTGTGCTATCACCTAGCCAGGGCTTCAGGAGATGTTCTGGCTGTGACTGTCACAGGTAGGCTTCTTTCTGCAACAACCGTACCTTTGCTGGTAGCTGACGTCACCAGAGGGTGTGACACTTCAGGCCACTGGCAAGAAAAGGCTCAGCAATGCTCAATGACTGAGTTTTATCAGGAAATGAAGACATAAACAACCTCTTAGAACTTCCTGTATGGCTTTAGTCCTTAAATCTTGTCAAGACACAAAGCATAGCAGTAAGTTAAAACAGCAAGTCTGTAGGGTCAGACCTTCATGAATGAGTCCCTGCATCATCCCCAGTGTAGTCTGAGGGCTGGTGCAGTTGTTCTGTGTAAGAGCAAAGTTCAGGGCCACTGACAGGGGGAGGTGAAGGAAGTGTAACATCAAATCAAATTGGAGACGGAATTTCTTTTGGCAGAACTGCCCAGTGGAAAGTTTGGCAAGGAGAGCAGGGAGAGTGCCTGCAGGAAGTGGATGCAGGGAACATTCTGTGGCCTGCAGTGACCACAGGAGGTGAAGAGTGTGGTTTAAGTGACTCACCCAAATCACAACCTCTTTAGTGTGCCCTGTGCACCAGGATGCTGACTCTGTCCTGACTCAGAGGGAGGGGAAACGCCTTCATGAGTCACTACCACCAAATATTTTCCTCCAAGTTTCCCAAACAGGATATGCCACGTGAGTACCTACTGCTCTCCTGGGAAATCTGATATCAGACCTCAGCTTGAATGGCACATATATTTAGAACTGACTTTTTCCTCAAGTAACCTTACTCAGTATAGTATTCTCTCTAGACATATGGTTAGGTTAAAACTCCATATAAGATCTTCCTGTTACACAGAGGAAATGCCTGTTTCACTTCATTATAAAAGTAGTATATTCTCATTTAAAAGTGTAGGATGAAAAATTGCTTTTGTACAGAGAAAAAACCAAGATCTGTACTGAACTCCATAAGAAAGATGGTAAGAATATGGTTCTGTTGATATTGCCAACCATCTAGAATATTATTTTTGAGATATCATTTATAAAACTGTTACTATGGCACTGAAATACTCAAAAAAGTTCTGCTAGAGGTAACTATTAGATTTTTTTGCCTGTACTTACAAACAATTGTACTTCATCACATCAGAGAGACAATTATTACCTCTCCAAAATAACATTCTTGGAGATTGTCCATAAATTTTATCTGGTAATTTGCAAAGGAAT
Organism: Oxyruncus cristatus; assembly: GCA_013399855.1. Taxonomy (NCBI): domain Eukaryota; kingdom Metazoa; phylum Chordata; class Aves; order Passeriformes; family Cotingidae; genus Oxyruncus; species Oxyruncus cristatus. The sequence continues at coordinate 51,718 of VXAY01007043.1, forward strand.
TTATATGCAGGCAATTTGATTGTGTGCATACACACAGAGAGACACATATAAATATACATACACTCACAATCCAAATTTTCATATAAATAATACATATATGCAATATTAATAAAGAAGTGAATATAGAAGCAAATTTACTGTCACTTAAGAAAGTGTTAATGTATAACAAATAACATTTGCACTAAAGGAGGCTAAATACTTACATACAAAATCAGCACAAAGCCGAGAGAGAGAGTGTTTATAGTATCTATGTAACTATAAGTATGAAGTTCAAAGGAAGGGAAAACAGCCAAACTGGTGTATGATTCAAAGCACCTAAACTCATTCATTTAGTTATGCCAAAGCAAGACTTAGTATTATGGGGGGTTATAACTGGAAAGGATTCATCCATGGAAGGTAATAATAATTTATAAATATCTTGAATTAGACTTACTAACTTCTTGTTACATAAATTAAGGTTGTATGTGTAACATCATCAGGAGAAAAAAAAAATTCTTAATTTTGAGGCTGAAAGAACGTGGAAGTTATTAACTGAATTATTGTGGTAAGAAAGAAGAAAAGGATAACCCAAACAAAGCCCCAGGTAAATGTGAAAGACAAAAATAAGGATTCAGTCCCTCAGTAGGTCCTCAGAACATTAGACAAAGTCAATATATGAGAGGAAAACGCCGGAACTACGCAAAGCTTGCTGTGTTTTCACACTGACAAACAATTGTGAGCTCTTGGCCCAAGGCTGTTTTGAATCAGCTCCAGACTTTTTTTGCCCCTCAGGCAAAGAACATTTGAATAAGTGCAAATAAAACCTGAGGAGTAGAAGCCATAACTTATGATGCTGTTCACATGATGCAGCAGAAAACACCCCAAAAATTGGCCTCTCCAGTTTTCTTCACTCTAAGCTGCTGGACAAGTGATTAAATACACATAACATTATAGCTACTGGGTAGTGACAAAGCCTGCTTCCTCCTCCCTGGAGATGGTCCAGCAGCCTCAATTGGTCCAGCAGACCTCACGAGCCAAAGCCACTTTTCTAGGCTCTTTCCAAGAGAAATCAGGTGCCATAGGAAGTGACTCTGCAGAATGGGAGTCTCCATTCCCTCTGAATCAGTGCTGGAGCTGTCAGGCACCTCACAGTGGGACATGCAACAGAAAAGAATAAATCATTTGTGGTCAATTAGCAACCATGTGCCTTTTTCAGTCTGGAGCTCTGGCTTGGCTCCAGGAACCGTCATTTTTACACCTAGTGCCTTACCTAAGGAGTTTATGCATTATCTGTCTCGTTTCTTTGTCCCGAAGCCTTCACTGCCCTGGAACTCTAACCACAGATATAAATGCAAGGGTGTAGACATGATTTATGCTAGAAACACATGCTCTGCTGTAAACTGCACCAACATGAGAAAAAAAAGGATGCTCCAAAATAGAAGCAATGTTCTCTATTATTCCACAGTTATTACTGTAGGAAAGGAGATAGGGATGGATTTTCTTTTCCAGATTGTACTGAGTGAAGGAGACATTTTTGAAGTAGAGAAACTCCAAAGCCTTGTGGACGGAGAGAAGCAAAGGAATCTCAGAAATAAAGCACTGGCCCTGAGCTTTGGAGCCCACCCCAGATCTGTCAGAGAAAATGTAAGGGTCTTCAGCAGGTTATTTATTCACTGAATGCTTCAGAGCTCTGAAATAGTAAAACATAGCAGATGGGAGTGGAAAAACTATAAGAGGTCTTTTAAAGAAATACCAGGGTTTTACAAAGAAAGTAGTAGGCATGGATGTAATAAGGATAATAATGGATTATTAATCCATCATAATGGATGTAATAAGTCTCCAATATTGCAATATGATGGTTTCCTTGACTTGAAAAGTCAAATTGATGAATATTTAACACTCTCCTGTGAATTTTATCCAAGGCAGTGCACATAGAGGAGGCAAGAGCTATACTTTGCTTAAGTTTTCCCTTCCAAACAAGGGGCTGAAGCCCTTAAAGACTATCAGCTATGTGTGATGCATAGTCTTTGCACGTACAAGGTGCGCTTTCTTGGTAATTCATCAGAGGAAGATGCTCTGGCCAAATAGAGATTAACACTAAACCCTGTGGGGCTGTACTGATTGGGATTCAGTAAATATTCTTGTCCGCAGCATCATAGGCAAGGACAAACCTAAACAACATAGGGACTACCAAGTAATAGTTTAAAGATAGACTACCATATGAAGTTTGAGTGTATCTTCACAGTGTCATAAAGAAATAGTGCGACAAAAATGGGGTTAATTTTTGCTTGCACAAATATCACATGCTTTCAAACTGAGTAGGTGATTTTTATTGCCAGGTTCAGAAAGTTGTCTTCAACTTGCCTCAAAAAAGCTGCTTTTTCTACATGAGAAAACAAGAGTGCAATAATAATGACAATAATAAAATGATCTACTGGTAATAATAATTCTGATCCTAGTCTATAAAAGCACTAAACTACTTCATTAATTCCCAAATATCAAAAGTATTCTTGTTTCAGGCTACACCCTGAACTGTTGCATGTTATTTTAGTAATAGCAATATTAATAGTATTAATTGTAATTAATTACTAGTAATCAATAGTAATTGAGTAATATTTAGTATCTTTAAAGTGTGACTTAAAAAGCCTCACAGCAAACACCTTGCAGTTCACCATACTACACAGAATCTGTGTATAAATAGCCCACCATTTTTACCATCTCATAATCGAAGTCAGATCAGTATTAAATAAAAGAAAAAAGTCACTAAAAATTGCCACAGTACAAAAATAAAATAATACAAATTCAAGCAATTTATCTCTCTAGGGAATCCTCCTTGAAAGTCATCTCTGCTACTAATGGAAAACTCTCCTCTCCCTTAGAGCCCTTGCCAGTGTGGCTGGGATGACAGCCAGTTGCATGTAAGTGTCTCTGTATCTGTGCCTCAACTAATCCATAATCCTTCTAACCTGAGGGAACTGACACCTGATCCATTCTGAGTTCAGGCTTGTGAGCAGGGCATAGGAAGTGTACAACTCCCAAAACCACATTGCTGCTGGGAATAGATATTGATCTGCCAGTATCCCCCAGTGCCTCTGTGGGAGGCAGAAGAAAATGAGAAGAAAAATTAGGGGAGGGTGGTGGTGGAGCTAAATTTTGCTTGAAGGAGAAAGTCCCCTGGAATGCGCAGCTACAAATATTCTATAAATAAAGAGTGACCCAGTTTCCTTTCATACTTCCTTAGAAACTTAAGTCTTCATGCCACTAGTTTAATTCCTCCTTCCAAGAATTCTCCTTATCAAGCTACATCTTACAACCACTTGGATTCCTTGCCCTGTTTTGAAGACCTTTCCAGATCTCCACTATTTGGGTGGTTAGAAAATTTTTCTTAATTTCCAGTCTAAACTTATACATGACCAATTTGCAACTATTTGATGTGGTGCCAGTATTAGTTTAAGATAATTTTCTCCATCTCTTAATGTTTAACCATCTTGAACATATTTATAAAAAGCTACTGTACTGCCTTTTTTTAGCAGGCTGAACCAAGGCACACTTTCTAATTTGTTCTCTACTGCACTTCTATCATCATCCAAGTAACTCTTCCAGAAATTCATTGCAGTTCAAGTACACAACCTTCCTGAAAGAATAGAACCCTTCAAGATCCAGGACCTGTGTCTTATATAAGAAAATTAATGTTCTACTTTCATGCTGGTATCTCTCTCCATGTATCCTGGCTGCAATTGTGTTATTTTTTTTCTTCAATGGGATGAAATAAGCAGTGCAGATTAGTAAAGTTATTGACACAGATCACTTTCTGGTTTATACCAAATAGCAAGACTCCATTTTATAGCAGGGAGCCCAATTATAGAAAATTAATTGCATGGCTTTACACTCTTTACATTACTCAATGTAGACTTCAGGTAAAGATTTTACCTAATCTTTTATTTTATGATCATCTAGTCTTGAATTGGGAATACCTACCAAGTCCTTACTTTCACAATTGGTATAAAGAAAAATGTTTGTAAACAAATAGTCACTCACTATATTTCATAAGAACGACTCTCAGTCTCTCAAAGTGAAAGATCCATTGCCTTTAGTCAGCAAAACCAGCAGCATTTCTGCCAGCTTAGATCTGCCATGTTAGTGCCAAGGAAAGATATAAAAAAACCCCCAAACCCTACCACTTGCAAGGTATTTGTGTGCTCTAACATCTGAGGAGGAAAGATAAGGGAAGAAAGAGGTAAAAGACAGACATTTCTGAAAACTAGACTGTGATTTAAATTCTGGGGAAACTCTGCAGCTTGGTCATCTAATGTTCCTGCGAAATCTTCAGTTCATCACAAACTACCTTTTATGCTCAAATTGGTGGTAAGGTTCAGTTTCACTGTCAGTAGATGTTACTGGCAAGTGTAGCTCTTATCTTACGTGTATCACATTCCTGCCACAGGTAGCAGTCAGACTGCAAGGTTTAAACATGAGCTTCAGAGATGTAAGTGAGCAGTAGAAAAAAGGAATAACCTCTGAAATGTTAACAATTTGTTTGAGATGGACTTCTCTGTTGCTGACATTATCTTCACCTCCATTTTCCTCAATTCAGCCACATGGTAGTTCTCCCTGTCCTTTAACAACCAACTTTGCTTCAGGCTCAGATTTAAGCTCAGTGATGTGGGGGGGTTTTGTGTGTTTTTTTTTTGTTTGTTTGTTTGTTTAAAATTTCTTTTAACAAGTTGTCAATACTAAATCCCATTCCGTGAATCTGTTTGCCAGAAAATTTCACAAGTACTCAAAAAAATTGAATAGGAACCATAGTTTACTGGATTGAGAAAGGCATGCCTGGAAGTGAGAAATCGCTGTGTTTTCTGGGAGAACAATTGTGCCAATGAATTATAACTTTTTTGTGTTTTCAAAATAAAAATCAGTTTTGTCACTTCTTCAGAAGATCTGGGTGATTGGAAAGAATATAAAAAATGTCAGGGTACCACAACAGCATTTTATATTAAAAAATAGTCAGGTACCTTTTGCTTTTCACTCGTGTGTTCTGGTTTGTCTGGCCTTCTTTAACTTTTGAGTTTCTACAGGCGTAAATATATTTGAATCAAAAATTTGCCTGAAAAAATACTGTGGGCATAAGCTCTAGAATATGTTCTCCACTCTCCAGCCACTCCCTAGGAATGTGAGATACCTGTAGGCTGCAGACGCACAGGAAGAGGCACATAAATCAATTTTAGGCTTCTGTCTCTCAGTACCCTACCAAGCAATGGCACAGGATCAGTGCCAAGTGACAGAGGCATTTTTCCATTCAGCAGCGCCCAACCTAATAGGCTTGATAGCTAACTAAGTGTTTGTGTGGAGCACCCAGATCTGGCAGCATGAGCGTATGTGATGGTTTAGCCCCTGTGCTTTCTGCACAGTATTTATCAACCCATAAATTTTACTAATAAGTAGGAAGAGTTTGCACAGACAAAACAGATCGCCTTGAAATGGGGATTAATAGGGTAGATTTATTGCTACACAGAACAAGAATAAGGGAAATACTTATATACAATAACTAACTAGTTTTCCTATAATAACAAACATATGTACAAATACCACCCCTCTTTCTCTTCCTCAAAAACAGTCCAGAGGAAGAAAGAGAAGAGAGAAAAAAAAAAAGTCTTTAAGGTAACAGTTCCACATTCCTGCAGTTCAAATCTCTCTCTCTTTATTGGAATGCAGAGAAGTCTGTCTCCCACTTCTAGCTGCTTGTCTACAGCTTCTGAGGATTTTATCATGTCGTCACCACGAGACCCAGGACTCTGTGGAGTTTCTTCCATGAGGAGTTTCAGGGGGTTTCCTCAGACTCACCACCCCTCACTGGGATCACAGGGGTTCTGGGTTTCTTTGGCTCAGTCCACTCCCAAGAACATTCTCGGATGCTGTGCTTTGCTGCTTGCAGCTTCTTCTCTTTTGCCCTCTGGAATTCTTCTGACTTTCTGCTTCTGGCCAGACGCCCAATCTTGGCTCTCGGCTGTGGCTGGCACTCCAAGTGGCCACCGCTCTCCCACTTGCCATTACACCCGGTCCCATTCGCACCGGGCCCCTGGGGTTCAGGGCCTTAGTGTTAAGGCTTATCTTTTGGACGAAGTCCCATGGTTGTCAGCGGTTCAGCCCCTCAAAGGAAAATTCACTCAGCTTCTCTACCATTCTGTGGCTACAATTCTTCTGCAGCTTGCTACATACAGCCTTCAGGTGATCCAGTTTCATCCTCAAGCCATCTCTGCCCTCCCCGGGCTATCCAGGCCTCCGGGGGAAAAACTCACACACAAGTCTCTTCACTCCAAATCATTTCCACAGGTAGCAGAGGTTTTAGTTTTAAAGTCTTTTCCCCTGCTGGAGGGGGAGGTGGGGCCTCCCCCTTGCCTGTGCACTCCCTCCTTTTCACTGACCTTGGAGACTACATTGTTATCTCTTGTTCTCCGCCACTCCTCTCAGGGCTGGAATTTCTTCTGTAATGTCTCTCAGCTGAGCAGTTTTTCTGTGGAGTTTCTTCTCCACTCTGCTACATGCCTTGGCCAGAGGCCTCAGTGCCATGCCTGCCCCCGGCCCAAGGCCAGGGGAGGAAGGGGCCCGGCCCCCCCTCGGGGAGGCCTTGCTGCTTCCCTCACGCCATGGCTCCAAATTTCTTTCTGCGTCACTCACGCACAACCACCTTCTTTTCTGGTTTATGTTAAATACGTAATTCCTAGAGACCTCAGAGAAGTCTCCAATTGGCTACCTAGCCGGAATTTCACCTGGAATCAACCATCTTCTACTCTAATACTGAGGGGAATGGGCTAAACCATGACAGAGTACCACAAAGCTGCCAACTCATCTTGTAACCTGTAGTACACAGAGAAGCTTAACCAGATGAAATTAAACGTATATATGATCACCAAGTGAAAACTGAACACAGTGATTTAGGGAAAAATTGACCAAGTTGGCTTTTAAGTAGAGTTAGTTCTGCTGTGTTCAATGACACTGCTGACAACCTGACAGCAACTTTTACACTAAGGAGTTCTTCTTGCTAGGATGCGAAGGGTAAAAGGGACAGGTGGCTCCTCTTGTGGTATTTCATCTTTCCTTGAGGCCTCTTATTTTGTTAGCTTTTACTTGTCATTCTTGATAACATAATAATAGGCAATCCAACATATGAAGCAGGGATTTAGTCAAATTTTTGTCTTCCAGTAGAAATGATTACACAAAATAAATTTTCTGGCCTTTATGTTGCTTATAAATTGCCTCTAAGGGTCAGTATGTCCTTTAGGCCAGGGTTTGCACAAGAGAGATATTAGAATGAACACTTGTGATTCTGATAACCAAAGACAAAAAACAAATTCTGCAGAGATTTTTCCCCCCTGGGGCATTACTTCAGCTCTCTTCTGAGAGTTTTGTGGAGATTTGCTTGCTGGTAAGTGTCTATAGCTGTAGGTGTCTGACTAAATTCCTTTCAATTGGGATCTCTAGAACAGCTGCAAATGCTGTTTACATACACTGAAACACAGAACGAGGGAAAATTATTGAATTAAGTCCTGTCTTTCCCTCTAGGAAATAACTTAGCTACACCTGGTGAATAAAACAAGAGCGTGCAACAAGATTAGGTAGAAAGAGAGGGCAATATTTTGTTCTTAAGAACAGGCTAAAAAATGAATGCAGGTGAACACAAACCACAACCAGGAGACAGGACTGAAATAAAATATTTGTAATTCTACTAAAATTAAAACATTGTGAAATGAACCTGATGGCTATTTTCTTTTTGTCAGTTTCTGCTCACCTACATCTCCAGGAGGCTGCCACTGTCTTCCACCATTTCCATTGAGATCCCTCTGATCTGACGCCATTTTGATCAATAATTTAAATATTAATTTATCCTTTAATTTATGGGGCAGAATAGTAATTGTGAATAAGAGCTGCTGCCTCAATTGACTAGAAGCCAGAATTTAAAATTGCACATGAATTCTGCGTCCATTTTCAGTTATCTTTTACCTTTACTTAAATATGGAGGGAAAAAAGCTGTTGACCATTAGAAAATTTTTTATGAGATGCTCTCTTTCTGTAGATAATGTATACTGTAAACAGCTTCAGAACAGCTGAACTTCACTCATTATACAACTCAGAGTCAAGACAAGTAAAGCTTCTTTTTATCACACAGAAGAAAAGCTGATGGTATACAAAATGCAGCTTTCACATGCTGCTGCTGTTAAGTCTATAATACCTCCTGCTGCACGACAGCATTCATTGTGCTGTTTTTCTTTTAAGAGGGAGAGAACAAAATGCAAAGGGAGCAAGTAATTTGCTTAGAGTTAAAAACAAAATCAGAACCAAAGCAAGGCTACTCTTTCTCAATCTCTCTTCCTAGTGCTCATCCTGTTCACAGCACCTTCAAGACACTGTCCAACCTAGGAAAGTATATGAAATGTTCATTTGGCCAGGAACAAATCCCTAACACCCACAAGGACTGAGGCAACTGGGTTGAAATTCAAACTTGCATAGTTCACTTGCAGCTAACAACTACTCACCCCTACCAGTTGTGTCCCTTTCTGCTCCTGCCTGTTCTCATCATCAATTTTAACAGCTGGAGAAGACAATCAGTTTGCTGAAGACTCCAGGCGAAAACACTGGGCCAAAGACAGGGTAGTCTGCTTAGAGAGGCACTTACTGCAGCCTGATGTCTGTTGCCTGCTTCTGATTTCGGGGGCAACGAGTCTCTCCCACCCTCTACCAAGCATCCAGCAAGGAATTTTCTGTCTCTGCAGAACTGGTTCATTTCTCCCCCAAGTTATTGCATTATCTGAACATCAGAGTAAAGAGTCCTGACAAACTGTTTGGTCCTAGCTCCATAAAATTAGGTGGGGAAGTAGGGAAAAGCATCAGTGCTGTGCAATTAGTGAAAACCACTGCCTACAGGTAGAACATTAGGCCATTCACTGTGGTATTGAGTTTTAAATTCTATTGACATGACAAATTTAGTCACATGGGAGCACTGTTTATGTAATTACATTAACAGAGGACAATAAGACTCTTTTCAGAGAGGTATTTCATGTGTTTTTATATAGTCAGGGACACAATTTAGGATTTTTTCTCTTTCATGTGTAACAGTAATAATGAATGGACTTCATGCTATAACCTAATTACAGGACTCCACAAGCAGTTTCCATGAGTACAACAAGCTCTAAATAATCTGTTACCTTTTGAACAGATTGAACCTTGTGTTCTTCCAGTGTAATTCATGACTTTTATTATCTTTCCTTGTCTTTTATGCAGTGTACTTATTTAAAGACTCTAGTACTCAAGATCACTGTGTACTGTCAGGAGAGACTGTATTTATACTGTCTGTCAGTGTCTAAATCTGAGTTTTGTTTTTACTATTGCACAATGCTTCAGTTATTGTACCTGACACAGCTGCATCTTTGTTGAAGAATGTGTTGCAATCTCTTTTCAGCTCCACTTTAATAGCAGCAGAACACTCCTTTGTAAGAGCTGCGTTGCTTGTACATAGTTGGCCATCTGCCTGAGGCAAATCATAAGATTTTTGTTTTAAGATGTTTTGCTTTGCTTTCTTTTCTATTCAAGGTGGTTTTGAAGGATTGTATCCTTGCTTTCTCAAACCTGTCAAGTCCTTCAGTTTTAGAGTAGTCGATGAATGTTCTTGATTCTTCTCCCTCTTCCCTTCTACCAGCCTTTTTTCAAGGCTATATAGGAGAAATAGGCCAATTGCTGGTAATCCCTGTGGTATTTATGGAAGAGAATGCTAAAAACCCAGCACAGTTCTACGTCAGATGTCCAGTCTGACTGCTCTTTTCACATGGTGACTGTTAAAATGCTCCTCTGTTACTAGTGAAGAAGTCTGAAGAGAACAACAATGGATAGTCAGATATCAAAGAAAACACCTTATTCATCTCTATTAGTCAAACATTCACTGTGCAACCTCCCTGAAAATTAGAATGTTTTGTTTGCTATTCTATTTTAAAATGCATACTACACAAATTATATCTGTGTGTGTATATATATATATATATATATATATATACACAAAAATTGTTTTTCCTTAGGAACATAAATTAAGCACAATCATAGCACCTCTGTATTCTATATTTGATATCTTCCATCCTTAAATTTTCACTATTTCATCATACACATTCAATGTGCTGCTTTATAAAACAGAAGAGGTAATACTCAATAATTTTTTGCATTGCTGAAGAGACGTGTCACTTCTCTTTTCATGTGCCTTGAAACATAGTAGCAATTGAGTTGCTGCTTCCAATTCTACTTTTCATCTATTCAAAATAACACATTTAAGCAGATCCTCCTCTTCCCTGCTGTTTCATTTTTTTGACATGTGCTGCTCCAGGGAAAAATGACATTTGCTCATCATGATGTGTCAATTATCTTGTTGGCAGCTATTTTCTCTTGAGCAATATATATTTATAGATATAATATAGATTTAATAAGAAGAATATGTGTTCAAACTCCAACAAACTTCAGAAGTTTATTGGAGTTACCTTTAATGGGAGGGCACACGTATTTTTTTTTGAGAATTGCTCAGTCTTTCTGTAAGAGAAGTCAAAACTTACTGTACAACTAATGGTTTTAGAATAATGAGGAAAGACCACACTGCTTAACAACTTGTGAAACATTGAATGAAGCCACCTTAACTGTCTGTCCCAAAGCACTGGTTGGTGGGACCAAACAGTGCCATATCTCCCACCTGAAAGTCAGTGAACGGGGAGAGGAGGATTTCAGTGCCGATGAACAGCAGTTAATTTAAATCTTTCTATCAGAACTTCTCTCTCTGATGGAAAGCAGAGCTAAACTAAACAAAATTTTTTCAAGGGACAGTCTCTCCAGTTTAAAATTAGGGGTGAAAAATAATCTTGGAAATTTTTTCAGCCCCAAATGAAAAGTTTCAATTGTTTCAGGCTCGTTGTGCCTCCTTTTTAGTTTTTCACCTTGTATATTTAGAAGACATTATTTTTTTTGCCAAAAGGTTAATACTGTGCAATGACAAAATTCCCTGTGGAAAAGCCTCCTCTTCTGCATTGTTCTACATATGTGTTCTTTCTCTCTTTGCGATTCCTTCTGCCTCAGAATTTTTAGTTTCTGAATCCTTGTCAACCCCCCAAGAATTTCTTGTGGAATCACAACCCCTAGCACACTGAGTCCCTTTAAAAACAGTGCACTTAATTTGACTGACTTCAGGTGGGACCCCTCCTGGAATCTGATTTTTGATCCACTTGTCTGATTTTTGATCCACTGCAAAAGTAATGTATGGATCACACATCTCTGTCGTTCTACAGGCTGTGCCACTTGAGAGGTCTATGTGAGACAGTTCCACCTCAAACCTCTGTGAAATCACAGAGAAATAGGCTTGTTTAACACAGCAGGTTTTTTAATTAAATGCTACAAATACTTAAAATATCTCCAGTATCTTAGATATTCAATGTTGGCATCAATTTTCTTTTAAGTTGTTTCATATGCAAATTCCTGAACTAAACACCCTGAGTCTGGCCAAATGAGTATGGTGTGAATAGACATAGAAAATTCCAAATCCATGGTTTTGTTAGCTGGAAAACAAAAAAAAAAAAAGAAAACCAACTCAAAACCAAACACTAAAAGCACTCTAAATGCAATCCAAAAGCTAAAACATGGATTAAATTTAATTATTCATTTCAAATAAAGGGCAATCCTTCTGAGAATGCACTAAATAATCCTCTCTCTCAGGAATCTGCAGAAGCTCTGGATCTTTCACAGATTTTTCTTATTAACTTAATTTAATGCCTCATATATACTCCAAGAAGACAGGAAAACAAAAGTGAGTAAGGCAGTGATTCTCATCCTCTAGTTACAGGGCACAGTTGTTTTCCATTCAGGATAATCAACCTTTCTCCCTGAATTAGTAGTTCATGCAGCCTTAACAGCAACTTGAATATTGAGATGAGCTTCCAAGAACAAGCACAAGCAAGGAAGGTCCAAACCTGACTAATGGCAATACCCTTAATAAGTAATCAGCTTACTTTTGACCATGAAATCCTTGTGCTGACCTCTAGTTGAGGTTTTTATTTTCCCCTTAGGTCCATCTATGGATCAAGTGGCAAGGGAATAGACTTCTCCTGTGGTGCACTGGGTTGATTGTAGCCAGCACCAATTCCCCTGTATTTTCCTCTCCCAGATCAGGCTTCTTCCACACATATAAATTGATCAACACACCTGCAGAAGGTCTTGCTAACCCATGAAGGTTGGGGGTAAAGGTGTTTCCTTCACCTATGAATTCTTCGGTTAGCAGAAACACTGAAATTTCTATGTAGTCAACAGAGATAATTTAAAAATTGTTAAAATAGAAACAACCCAATATTATATTGTTAAATATGGTTCACTCTCATTGTGAAACACCAATTTAAAATGCTTATGATAATTTTTTGTGAACACCCTGAACCTCCTTTTCAAGCTTAATACCTTTTTCCACCCATGATGCACACAGGAATATGAGATTAAGATTCTCCCTATCTCTCATGCAGCCTCTTTTGCAAAAGCACACTGAATTATAGGACAAAGGAACCAAGTAGTATGCTTTCCCTCTCAGCTAATACAATTAATTTTTCCCCCATCGCACTGTATCTTCAAGTTTTTAACACTGAGAGGTTGGAAAAGAGACATGTGCTTGCCCCTTTTACGATAAAATCACCTGTATACGCATCATATCCCTTCATAAATAAATTAAAAACCCTAGGCATGAAAATTGATGAAATTAAATACTCCTATCATTTGGAGGTACATCTGCAACAGCAAAAGGACCTGTGAATTATCACAGATTGAATCCATTGTTTTGTGTAGTTTACTGTACTTATTTTTATTCCAATAATTGGGGGGGGGTGGTGTCGGGTAGTTGACAAAATACAGTTTCCCTAGACAATGTACAGGTTACATTTGAAACATGTAGCTGTGAAATATTAGTACCCTTTACAACAATTTCTAAACATGACAACAAGGGAAACAGAGTAATGCCTGTTAGTATCGACTGAGAAGAAAAATTGCTCCTTGCAAACATTTTTGTTAGAAGTAGTTTTCTGTTGGATGATTCAGACCCAAGACATTTATCCAGACACTATACAGAATTATCTCTGTGAACTGAAGAAGGAAAGCAAAGAGGTTATTTTTATAGTAGAAGTCTTTTGTAAGTTTCTTCTGGTTATTTTCCTAGTAACTCCATCACTAGAAATTAATCTTCCTTGAAGACACTGTGAGGTGAAAAGTCACACTTTTAAGTATGGATTCGATGAACAAATTTAATGGTTAGCAAGACTTATACTAAAGAAAATATGTCAGCTTTAAATTCAGGCCAGATAAGCTGTTTTCTTGCACAAAGCAGAAACTCTGATAGCAAGAAAAGAGACTGAGTTGTATCAGATTTACTTGGCTGATGCATACAGATGTCTCAGGTAATGGTAGTAGAAATTTCATCACTAATTTCACTGAAAAGAGGATGCTGTCCCAAGAAAATAGCTGCAAGAAAATTAAACTCATGTCTCAGAGACCGAGATATTTGAATGAATAGTGGTGGCAGGAAATGAGCCTTACTTAACAGGTCCAAAAGGAGAAAGAAGGAAGGGTGTTTTCTGTTTTGTTTTGTTATGGTTTTTAAGGCAGAGAGAACAATTCTGTGGATGAACTATTTCTAGTGCAGGAACACAACAGTTGTGGTTATTTTGACTTCAAAGCCTGATGACTTTCCATCTTCCTTGTAGATCTTACTTTCACCCAGTCAACTGGCCAAAGGGAAGATTCTTCAGTTAACTACCTAAAGAAATATATGATAAATATATTCAAGGGCTATGCATTTTTTCTGGAGCATTTTGTGGATCTCATTTCTATGTATTTGTTTGTTAGATCTGTTGCCTTGGATATTGAAGAAATGCTGCCGATTGTGACTTTTCCAATTTAATAAATGTACTTAAATTCAAAGGAATATGCATAGGTCATTTGGGTTACATAGCATGAGGCTTGATTATATAGCAGTTATTTTACATAGTGGAAACAGACCAGATGAAGAGAAAGACTAATGAATAAGGACCTTTATCTATTTTAATGAGTTACAGTAGAAAAGTAAACTAGAGTTTCTGTAACTTTTGTCTTTGTTTATGCCTTATTCAGTAGTTCTTGTAGAAAAGGCATCCATGCTCTTTTGCAATGCAAAAAGGGCAGGCAATATGTGACATTTCCAGACAGAGAGAAGTTAAAAGGAATTACATGTACCCTTGTAGTGAGGTTCAAGTTCAGGGGATCTCATTTGTGACTCTGACTAACACAGGTTTTCTCCTAGAAATGACTGCCAAGCAGCTCCGATTTCAGCTCTCCAATATCACCCATGGCCTCAGCTTAGTTTTGGCTCAAGTTTCTCCAGTCAAAACCCACAAATTTTCAAATAACATTTTAAAGACCAAATGCCTTTGAAACATACATAAGTAGTATAGAAGAGGCAAAAATAGAAATAAAATAAAGCCAAGCAAATTCAGCAGTATTGAACCAAAACCCTGTTTCTGTTGCTGTCATAACACAATTCTCTTGCAAATTTGTCTTCAATAAAACTCATAAGCCCAGTGCTGATGAGAATTCACCACAGAATTCACAGCTGCACTGAGAGAAAAAAGTACCCAAAATAACTACACTGTCTATTTTTGTAGCTGTTACATATTCCAAAGCACTTTCAAAAAATCACTCAAGTTGCTCAGCCTGCAGAATTTACCAGATGCTGAAGTGATTGCGAGAGAGAGGGACAAGGAAGCTACCTTTTCTCAAGGTAACGATGACTTGGCATCTCAGAGCACTTTGGCTCCAACATGATAATACTGAAGTGTTTATCAGCCCATAGCATATTGTATCATAAGAGAAATAAGTGATTGAGCTTGATCTGAAAAATTGTCTCTATTAGCAATTTATTTCATAACTATTTGGGGACTGATGAGTTCTGGAAATATTTTTGCAGGCATAGAAGTATCTACGCTGAATTTCAGAAAGGTAAGGACCAAGATTTCTCTTTAACCCAGGCTACCACATTGACTGTGGAAGTGTTCCCTACACAGGACTGCGCTTTCAACTAGTTGTTTTTATTGCCGCCAAAAATTTTGGCAAAATCGACTCATTGCTCACATGGTGACAAAACATAAATCTTGCTGGAAAAGTGTGGTGTGTTAATTTAGAACAAGTTCAGAATACAGTTTCTGAAGTACTCGAAAACCTTTTTAAGTATGAGTGTACATAATTATATAGCTAATTTTGCTGCCGTGAGCTCCCTTTTCATGCACATAAGTCAATATTGCAATAGAATTTGTTAAAACTACACATGATGCATTTCTTATTCTTACTGAAACCTGTATTTTCACCTCTATGAAACTGAAGGCAAGAAATGATGCTGAATTTCAGAACAAACCTCATGTTTGGCAATAACAATTCCTCCAGATAACTTTGTAGACAACTTAGATGGATTGTGGCTTAACTATGCCATACTTGTGTCTTGCCCAGCCCCTGACTGTAGCCAACTGTGGCATGATCATGGATCAACTGAAAGTAACTCAGAGAGTTAAGTGTTTAATACTAAAATAACATTTTTAGCTTTTAAGAAGGATGTAGGTAGAATAATTTAGATAGTATAATTATAACGAGAAGAATGATCATCACTCACATTGGCTTTACTAGATGCTGATAAATTCAGCCTGAAAAGTTCAGAGATTCTGGAAAGGGCATGTTGTGAGGTGGTGGAGGAGAAGGAAGTGAGCAAGGAAAGGTAAGCAAGAGAGAAGATGCTCCCTTACTAATGTAACTGAAAACTTCCGTCCATAATTCTGTCTGTCTCAAATAAACAGCTTTTCTCCCCTCTAAAAAAGGATGGTAGGTGCATTTTTTCTATGCTATACTGACTGATAAGGCCGTCTTAATCAGCCAAGAGGGTCAGATTTTCAGTGAATGAGATCTATCTTATTATTAAAAGATAGTGCAGCACACACAGCCATGGAGTTTGGACTGTTGTGATCTTTTTGTTTTCCATTCTCTGTTACTGCAGTATTTTGTTTTTCTTTCTCTGTTACCCCAGCACTTGAACTGACACATTTGCAGTATCTAGAGAGGTATCTGTCCACTTAAGGGTTTCATGTGCATCTGTCAGTCAGCTTCACCTCTGTCAGTTCGAGGTAGTACTTGTTTAACATTTTAGGCACTTGAACTAATATGAAGAATCTCTCACGTGCAGGGGGTCAAATAGGGAGAGTGTAGATATTTTCTCAGTGTACTGGGACCAGCTGGACTGCCTACAAGGGAAACCTGAGCTGGATAGGTTGCTGTCCCTGTCTGACACAAGCACTGTCTGCCATGAGTTGAACAGAAGAAATTAAAGCAAAAAAGGCTCCAGCTAATCTATTTGCAAATCTATCTTCAAATTGAAGAGAAACCACCTCCAGCTTTGCTGTAAATCTGTCTCTCAGGAAAGAGATTATGGCAAATCTTTCCACTTACCTGAGAGCCCTAAAAGAAAACAAGAGCTTTCAGAAGCTATGGTGAAACAAGTCTCATCATGATGCAGATCTGGAGGTTTCTAGATTATCCTGTGCTTGTACTGGGAAGGAATCAGGCAGTGAGCACTTAGTCAGCATGTTTGCTTGGACTCCATAGCAGACTTGTCATGACAAGACAAGCCATTATCAACCATTATTAGAGAAATGACATTGCCTTCCATCCTTGAGTGAGTTTCTTCTGCTAACTCCTCCTTTTTGAGTATTCTTAGTGACAGAATTTCATTTACAGTAAGCATAATCACACACAGGGGAGGGCTGATCCTCCACAGGTTTAAATTGTGTTAGTGTCACTGAACTTGCTGGAGTTTCTCCAAATACCAAATATCAGCAGCTGAAATAGCAACAAATAAGAATTTGTAGAGTTGTTGATGGGTTTCCCTGCAAAATGCAAAGCAGTGCTTTTGTCTTCCTTTGTTTTCTTTCTTACTCCTCCTCTGAAAGTGACAGGAAGTGTCTTTTAATTTCTTTAATGAAATCAGCAGTAGGCTTTCATTATTGGTGGTAAGGCATTTCAGAAGTGTAATTCTTGTATTTTCTATAAACCCTAACAAAGTCTTTGAAAGCTATCTACCATCTTCATTTCCAGTTGCTAATATTAATGAAGGTAGTGAAAACTCATTGATCATTTGATCCTCTGTAAACATCATAAGCCTATTTTAGAAGAACTTATACAGCAACTTAAAGACTGTCTAAAGTTTCCCTAATCACCTACCAGTAAGTGCAGTGAGTGATGTATGGTATGGGCTAACCCCAAATTGCTGTGACATGGAGGAGCCTCCGTGCCCCACATATTCCAGGCACAGCCAAGTGATATGTGGTCTTTTTTACTTGGTGACATTGTGGTTTTAATGTAAAGTGGGCAGCAGTGTGCTATACTGACAACACTTTTTGTCTGTCAGCAGCAGGACAGGCACATCTTTAGACCAGGCTCTTGTCTCCACCTCTGGTAACTTTATAATGGGAAAAGGCAATAATTCTTTGCACTTTATACCAAGTCTGAGCTATTATTTTTATTCCAAGAATCTCCACAATAAATGCTGTATAAGAAGTATACTTGAAAGATTACTTCAAATTAAAAAAAAAAAAAGTCCAACATTGATACTTTTTATTCAAACCAAGGATGGTTATAGAATTAAAGTTTGCTTGAACTACTGCCTTTGAAAGAGGTGTTCTGTTTGGAGCACCAGCTGGCAGCAGCAAAAATTACTGAACTACAAAAGCCTCATGTCTTTTCTTAGTAACAATGTTGAGTAGATCTAACCAAACAGTTCAAAACACATGGTCCCAAATTTCTAAAACTAGAAGTGACTTTCTCTTTGAGACATATTTTTTCTCCTTTTGTTTCTATAGTTTGAATGTACCTTTCACCCCAACATATTCCATTAAAAAATCTCAATTTCTCCCCAGAGAATGTAAACCTTTAAGGTAAATACTTCACAGTCTTTGTTTGCATAGCCAGCTTTTTGCAGCAGGAGCTTTCTTTCTGTGTATTTTACACTGCTGTAAATGGAGGCAAGTGCACGATGGGGCTTCCTGCATGCTTCAGCAATATTACAAAAAATGTCAGAATCACCTATAGGGAAAATAGTTGATATCTGGGCCTCACTTTTACTGCATTTGCAAATGTTTGCTTTTGACAAACTGATGTTCCGAATATTCAGTTCGGAGCCAAATGGAATTCCATCTGTTTTGTGTGTGCTTTTAAATTTTTGAGAGCAATGAAAAGGCTTCCTTTCAAAGAGTTCCTGGTGTTCTCTAGTCAGCGCTGTTTCCTGTCTTTCTGACCTGGACGTATTATGAAATGCTACTTGGCCTGCTTTGTGGGTGTTTATTTATAGATACTTGCCCTTATGATTTATTTTCCATCAAATCATAATTGCTAGTAAAAGTGTTAGCTGTCATCTTAAGTGCCTGTCAATTATCTCTGTACTTTTGTGACCTAAGGTCTCTGAGTTTAGAATTAAATTGGGTTGCTGAGGTGGTTTTCCAATCTGTTGTTAATCTCCACTTGCGTTGTTCAAATCTAGTAGGTTTCTTTGTGAGAAAAGTGTACTTCATGTTCTTAAATTTAATTTATACACCACCCTTATAGGGAATTTCTGATGATCTCATGGACCAGTTGCAGCTGGTAGAGTGGATGAAGGAAAATGAAAGGCAAATCTCCTTTCCCTTCAAATAAATACAGACTGTGTGCTTCAAGGGCTTGGAATTAGTAACTAAATCTGTATTTGAGCACAGTTCTTAGGTGTCTGAGAAGGCTTCTTAATTAACTGTGCGCCCATGTTCTTCAGGAGCTACAGTGAAAGACACTCAGTCTTACAACACATGCAGAGTAAGACACCCAGAGTTTGTGTCACCTACAAGCAATGAGAGAAAGAAATGAGGAAGGAGTACTTTGGGAGGTGAGAACAATGAAACACCAGAAAGGAAAGAAACAGATATTACTCCTTCCCACAGAGCTACTAGCAAGAAGTAATAGCTTTGTTCTTGTTGAGATTTATGGGTTCCTTGCTGACTTGTAAACCAGCTCTGCTTTTTGGTCTGTACACCATGTTTCTGGTCAATATATAATGCTGTTGTGAAAGGGATTCAGTTTTTAATTCCTACTGCATTAAATTGCACATTTTCAATAGTAGTTTTACTCTTACTAAAGCAGACTGGGGGAATAAAGTTGACATACCTTGTTGAAGAGAAAAGCTATTTTTTTTCCTCTCATCATTGTATTTTCCTCACTAAAATGAACTAGTAAAAAAGGATTATTATGGAAACATTTTAATCTTTCCTTTCTCAAAATGACATCCCCTTCTTTCCTCTTCCACCTAAAAGCAACAGGTTCTCTGAAAGGATCATATCTGTCAGGCACATGCTTTGATGGAAAAAAAGAAAGCAACTACGAGGGAAAAAAGAATATCCCACCCTATTTTCTTGCAAGAAGAAGAAATATTTCACTATATCCCTCTTCCCAACCTCCAATTTGAGTGTCTTCCAGAAAGTCAGTGAAAGAATAAAAATCTTTTCTACCTCTTTCTACCAACTTCATTGTCTGTTGTGCCCATCCAACTAGGAGAGAATTTACTTTCTGTGTTTCCTGCACAAATTGAAAAATATCTTAAGCCTTCCCTTTATAATTATTTGGTACAGGAACTGAGCTGCTTCAAATCACTGTCCATAAAGAAAAGCACCCTTCAAAAGAAAGAGAAGGGCAAGTGACAAGGCATAATTCTGCTTAAATTCAGAAAAGACACCTTCTCCCTTTTTGTGGTGGATCAACACATACGTGTGTATCCAAATTAAAAATGTGGTGTGGAAGGAAAAAAGAAAATCTATGTTGACCTTCATTGCAACACATCTAGTGAGGAGGATCACCATCATTCAGTCTTGGGGGATGTAGCTTTTGAAAACATTTCATTCATTGTGCATGTGGGAAATACATGGTCAGCTTTACTCACGCTGAGAACTAGGACAAGGGAATCAAGCACAGAACTCCATTACCTTACAGGTTGGAAGCTTCCTAAATCACCTGTCCTTCTCTGGAGACAAGAAAGGGCAAAACCCCAGGAAGAGCAAAGATACATTTTCAGTTGCAGAATAGAAGAGGCAGGAATAACAGTCAAATGATTGATATGCCCTACATTTCAAGTCCTGAATAAAACGTATTAACCTTGGTCATCTTAAGAGAGAAGAAGTTGGTGAAGACATGGAAGATATTTTAACTTCATCATAAATAGAGGAAACAGTTCCCTTGAAAGAGTATTCATAAGTAAGAGAAGATAATTCAGTCATTTCCTTCTTTTCTGTCTAATCAACCACTTTCACTTTGTCAGGACAGGAAAAACAAAGTGGAGAAAGGAAATAACAAAACTGAAACAGAAACTGGAATTGCTGATGAAGTCAAGACATCTGGGAAGCCTGCTAAAAAACTCACATGCCCGTCACATCTCAAGTTACAAGTTTTTTTGTTGCTTGGCAACAGACCTCAAAGATAACTTTCATGTTTTATTTTCTTCTGTATCCACTGGTGATTTATTTCTATGACACAAGAATCCCATCACTGAACATCTGTCATGTGGCCTGTCTTGTAAGTAAACACTCTTTTACAATGCTTGCTTCTAAATTCACAAATATTTGATTTGTACTTGTAAGAATTAGGATGTGGAAATGCTTTTTGAAAGGACTCCTTATCATCCAGGGTTGCAGACACACCTGAGAACACTGTAAAAAAAAAAAAAAATCAAAATCGTGGAGAGGATGAGGGGGAAAATAAAGAAAAAAGAAAACAAAAAGAGAGAAAAACTCCTCATATCAAAACCTGTCACACGTTCTTTGAAAATTACTTCAAAATTAAAACCCTGGGTTAAAAAATAGAAAGAAAAGGCATTTTGTATTTGCACTGTTGAAACTGAACAGCTCTTTAGATAAGACTACTTGACTGAAATACCTTCTCTGTCTCCTGCCAGAGTCAAAAAACTGTCAAGCTTGAAGCAACAGTACTTTCGTGTGTTCTGGTGTTTGTTAAGTTTCTTCTGGGTCATGGTGCAAAGAATCCGAAAAAATCTTTTAGTTTGGATGGAAAAAGAATGCTCCCCTTAATAAAAGAGATTATAAATTGTAAAAATGTGTTTTAAAAAGTTGCTAAACACCTGAATATCTAGCATCTGAATGCAGAAACCTTTGCTATTTCTTTATTTTATCTTTTCAAATAACTGCCATCATTTGTCATTGAGCTTGGGGTTTCTTGCAATTCACAGTCTTTTTGTGGTGTTGTCAAGACTGTGAATGGCAGCATCTAAGATTCCTCTTCACACTGTTTAAATGACAATATAAAGCAAAGTATTGTGGAGAATCAGGGCCCACACAGAACAGGTGGCATCAAGCCTATTGCTGAAATGCACAGCTTTTTCAGCAAGCACAAGCCAAACCCAGTAAATGTTAAATGAACAATGAGCTCACCAGTGTGTCCTTCAGTACCATATGCAGCACCATCTCCCCAGGGACAAGCCTGGTTCTTTGCTCTGTTTAACTTCTGAGGGCTCCTACCTTAGGAGGATATGGCCCTGGGGTGGTGCAGAGACCAGCGCCAAGCCATGACTCAGGGCAGGAGGAGGAGTTTGGTCAACTTCAATAAACATATCATAGAACCAGTATTGTTTCATGGCACCTGTGTTATGAGTGAAAAATCAGTCAGTGAAAAATGGTTCGTTCTTCCTTACTCTTACTGTGGTTTGCTTAGTAGGCATTGTCATTTGCCAACAGCATTGCCAAATTTGTGGATCCTAAGTTTACTGCTGCTTTGGCTTTTCTGGTATGTTTGGCTAAGTATCAAATAGTATCTGTGGCATAGTTTTCTCTCTCTCAGGGGCAGGAAGCTGCTCAGAAGATAAGTTAAGGCCTTGAAAGGGAAACCCCCAGACATGCCTGTTCTAGATCCTTCTGTTGGCACAGTAGTGAGATGTAATTAAGAAATACTGGGTGCTGGGTGCATTTGGGAGGACTGCATTTTTCTGCAAGAGGAGGGCTTCCATATCATGGCTGCTTGGGAGTGCCTTGTGGAACAGCTTTAAAAACCAATGGACTCTTGGCACTTTGATGTCATGTTGAGAACAGAATTGCGTTTTGGTTTTGCCTTTACCCTTCCCTGAGGACAAATGATATTTCATGGCACAGTGCAAACATACAAAGAAAACACAACAGAAACGTACAAGCCAAACTTATTCTTGATCTTGGTGATGTTGACTATATGTATTGAATGGATGGGCAAGCCAAGACAAGTAGCATTTTGTCATGCAACTGACCCAGTGAAATGGGTGCCTGTTCACTTGTTTTCCAGTGAGTGTATCAGAATTTAGAATTTAGGCAATTTTTTTTTGAGTAACAACAGTTACTTTAAAGTCAGCCAGGCTTCAGCAGAAGAAATAGATTCTGACAGCAGTGAGCGAAATCTTTGTTCACTCTGCTGAAAAGAGACGTGGCAAAGCTTCCTGTACTTTACTCCGTGAGAATTCATTTGCTTGAGCTAAAATTCACCCCACTCACCACTTTATGTCCCTCTTCTATTTACAAAATATGAATTGCTAAACCATGAGTTTTCACCTGGAAACCAAAAGCATTTTCAAAAGCAGTTTGCCAATTTTTAGGCTTCACAGTCATCTTCTTGCCCTCTGCTTATGTTTCTTATGTGTGAGCAGAATTTAAAAGTTGCTTTTAGAATTCAAAGAACAAAGTAAAAAGAAAATTCAAGAACTCAAGGGCTTGGGAGTGGGAAATAGAAATGTTTTGAAGTATAGTAAGAAAGACTAATTTATTCTATGATTATAAAAGCTTGTCTTTTATGGAATTTCAGAAGTGTCCATGAAAATTGATGTATGGAATGAAAAGATGTGATTTCAAAAGTAATTTCAAAATTAAAAAATAATAATAATTTGGACCAAAAAGATCAAAAGAAGTAAACTTACCACATAGAAATTACTCTTACGGCCTGAAGTTTCAGCAAAACTGGTTTTCCACAGTTTGATTTAAATAGAGTTACACATTTTATCACTGTATAAAACTGTTGTATTTTGCTAAGTTTTCTTTAGTCCTCATATCCATTCCAATGGTGCAACTCACACAGTAATTTTCTACTGAAAACTAGAGTAGGTCAAAAGTTTATATTAACATATTTCCTTTCTTGGATTTGTTTTAAAGGGGAGGTGTTGGATTTTTAAAGCAAGTTCAATTTTATCCCACTAAATTTGGCAAAATAAAGATCATTAATTCTCTTTTCTGTATATTTTTCTTTATTAAGAGTCTTCCTTGTTTTCAAGGAACAAATATCAAATATGAATAAGCAAGAGAAACTTTAGTATTGCTACTTTTTACTGTTTATAAACTCTTAGAAACAGAATTAGGTAAAAATTGGCATCCCATAAACTACGTTGATCTGCCTTTTATATCTGTTCAATAATCTAATTGATGGATATTTCAGTGCGTATTCTGCTTTCAGGGGTCCTGTGAAGTCCTACAGGTAAGACAGTATATACTGTATATGTTTTCATGATGATAAATAATGTTATTTATAATATAATAGTATAGTTATAATATAGTATGGAAATAATGCTGTTTTACTGGATAGCAGTTTTGCATAAATATTTGTCTTTATTGCTTCAAGTTGCATGAGAAATTGATCTTTTAAGGAGGAAATAAATGAGGTTTTCTGCAGGTTGCCTAAGATATTTATTAACATCTTCATATTCAGAGTAAGTTTGTACCCACTCATGTTCTAGCTAAATCTCATTTTAAAAGTACACTTATTACATGTTTAGATTGAATTCCAGAAGAATCTTCCAAGTTTGCATTTTGCGGGGAACGTGTGCTCAGTCTATTTTTACTACCCTTTTGCTTCAGACCGTTAGTTTGAAACGAGGATTCCTGTTCATCTGAAAAACAAAACAAAACAAAACAAAACAAAAAAACTTAAACTGCATGCCTTGCCAAAAATATATAGCACAAAAAAAATGTATATATTTGGAGACCCAACTTGAAACTACATTTGCCTCAAACCAAATGAGTTAGAGCTGAAGTTAAAAGAAAGACAAACAAGCAAATAAACAACTCTCTCCTTGTAAAACCTTAATGTACTTCTAAAGGGTTCCAACCCAGAAATTCTGGCAAAGGAGGGTGTCTGCTGGGCTTTATTCCCACTGAGGCCAAAGAAGAGTGTCACAATAAATTCAGTAAGCTTTATGGTAATGCATATCTCCCAGAGCATGTCACATCATAGCAAAATCAGTGAAAAAAGGGAAAATGACATTTTAAAACATAGGCAAGAATTCAGAGTGAGCATTGATGTTTTTACTTTTGTTTTTACAATCAGCTCCTGATATTCACACCTTCAAAATGAGAAGGGAACATTAGTCTCTACTCTGTCTGGACCCAGCAATCTCTAAACCCAAGGTAGATGCTGTCTGCCTGCAGCTGCTGTGTGCAGAAACAGACAAGTCCTTCCAATAAATCACACTTCAGTGAGCTTTTCGTTGTGGTGGTGTTTGTTTTTTGTTTGGTTGCCATTNTACTCCAAATCGTCTGGTTTTTGTTCTTTTTTTTTTTTTTTTTTTTTTTTTGAGAGGTATAGTCTCTGCGAAACACACAAGTTTACACTACCTTTATTACTATTCCCTATCTTTTATCCTATCCCTTATTTTCAATCAAAATGTGACATATTTTCAGAAAAAATATTATGATTTCCAAAAAATTCTCCAAATCATATGCTTTTTTTCTCTCCTGCATATCTTCTGCACCCTAGCAGTTTGAGAAAGTCCGTCTTTTTCTTTAATACTTTGCCCATCTTCCATTAGTTTCTTTTTTT
>VXAY01007043.1:87612-102839 GCA_013399855.1 Oxyruncus cristatus
GTGTTCCTTATGTATCTAAACAGGTTACCCAATAAGTACTGACAAAAATTTCCAAGATAGGCTACCATTCTTTTTTTTTTTGGCTTGCGGGTGTGAGCTCCTTCAGAAACTCAGAACATTCTTTCACCTCTCTGGCAGACATAGATACAGGAATTAAGACCAACTTGAGAGCTTCATGGAGATGGGAAGTCATGCATCCATATAACTCAGTGGAAGCCTAAACTTTTGGTTTTATCTATGGGTGGATAAAGTCTAGCCCACCCACAGATAGTTTTTCAGCTTTTCTGCAGCAGAATGTGAATTCTTTATGTCCAATAGATAGGCAAAAATGTGGACTGAAATACATGGATTGAAGGTCTTGCCACACATGGGCTTGTGTTTGCTTTTATCCACTTTGCCAACTGAGGCAACACTCACAGTGCCTTGCAGGAGCTGCCCTGATCCCAGACTGCTTTTGATGATGTCTTTTCCCTTTAATGTAGGGTTTTCTCTTTCTGTATAGGGTTTGTGTCATGAGTAAAAGTATGTAAAAAAGCAGTGAGTCTGTTGTGGTCTTGGACCACCCATTCACTCCTACTGCTGTCGGGCTACGTGGTGGTAGTCACCTCTAGGACACAGCAGGGTTCCTGAGAGAAATACAGAAAACTAATATGGAGCTACACTCATCATTTTTCTACTGCTGACACTCCTTCTCAAGTCACAAGGCTGAACTTACTGAGAAGAGTAGCTCTTCTGCAGTCTAGACGTGGTACTTATGTGAGAGCCCAGTGAGTACAGTCATGCCTTTGAGGGCAGCCCTCAGAACAGCACACTCTATTTCATTCACAAAATTCACAACATTGAGGGTTGTGACACTGTGCATTTGTGGAACATAGACCAATAGGCTGGGACTGTGATGGACAGAAAAGTAGGGGACATGAAATGTCAGCTCAGCCCAGAAGGAAAGACACAGCTCTGCTAAAGGAAGAGAGGTCAAGGTTAATTTTCTAATAGCCTACAAAATAGAGAGATGTGGGACTATTAGGATGAAACCTGAGTTACCCTGAACAGCACCCTGTCAAATCTCCACACTGAATCAAATTCTATTTCAAAATGAGGACTTTAGCTAATTTTCAAATCTATCTAAGACCTTAAACTAATTTCTAGTTTCCTCACTTGCAAATAAATCAATGATTGACTGAGACTCTAAGTCTAAACTCCAGCACAAATGAGGAGTAACGATAGAAAAGTTTGTTCTTTCATCTGATATTCAAAGCAGGCTGCCTATATCCCATCAACTGTTGCTTAGCTTAGAGAGCTCTGAAAAAGACAGCCCTGCATGAAACATGAAACAGAGCTTCAAGTGTTATTTCATACAATGGTAAAATTCAACTTCTAGGCCTCTTTCTTTTTTTTTCTTTTGGTTTTGTTTATTTTTATAGCATTCCACTGTTTCAGAAATAGTCATAAATTGTCATACCCCAAAAACATGCCTGTGGCTGATTCCAGCCACAGAACATGAAAGCCTGCTTCTCCGACTGCTAGTACAGCAATAATGCAGATGGGATTTCTCAGGAATGCTGCTGCTTTTCATGTGCTGTTATACTGGTCAATGATGGCTGGAGCAAAAAAAACAAAACAAAACTTATAACCCAGAAGGACCCCAGTCTGGAAAAGCTAAATTTTTCCTTCCATGACATTGACTTAATGTTAATTACAAAAGCTACCCAGGACATCCTTATATGTTTTTAATCAAATTATACTTGGTCATGATGAAACAGATGTAAGAAAAAGCAGTGATATAACAAACAGAAATAAAGTAAATTCTAGCATTTACTCCCTTGGGATACAGTGCTAATTATTCTTCGTCATGTGGATATCATAAACATGTTTAATGTTAAAAATACACTTTGGATATAGAAGATGCTTATAGCAAAGAGGCATATCTAACAGGAAGGAAACAGACCACATGGGTGCATTGGCTGGTGTAAGAACATCATCTGTCATAGGACTTAAAAACTCGTGAGTTTAGCCAAGATATTTGTGCCAGTGTATTTAGCCAAGATATTCTATTGCTTTATAATTAATGAAGTTAGAAATACATTGAAGGTTTGGCTCAGAGTTATTATCTTTCATATGTTAACAATTTCATGGATTCTTTACTTTTTCTCTTCTGTTCTTTAGGGGGTGGAGAGGAAAGGGGTGCTAGAGCATATAGCAGAAGGCACTATTTTCTGGACCAGCTCAGACACATTGAATCATTCCCAGCAATATGAGTTTGAATCAAGGGATAGCTTTTTGAAAAGCATAGGCTTGACAGAATTTGGCAGGAACAAAATGCATTCAATGGAGGATTTAATTTGGGCCAAGCATGGCTCTGGAAGATCCTTGAGTCTAGGCCCCCTAGCAGCGAAATGCCAAATAAAGCCCATGTGTTCATGGTCACTAAGACTTGCTTATACCATGGGGGAACATCACTGAGAAAAGCATAACTTTGCACCCTCATGGATCACTGAAGAAATTTCACATTGACCTACTACATGTTTTCTTTGATATTTTTGTTTTGTGAATGCAAATGAAAAGTATATAGTAGTTCTTGGGGCCCAGTAAACTGTTTGAGGGCTTGCTCAAATATAACACCCTGGGAAGGCACCTAACCAACAGAATATAATGAATAATAAAATACAGTGAAAGTTACTATCACAATAAAAAAGAAACCATTTTAGTTACCATTTCCAGTGAAGAACAAAGAACTACTAGAACTATTTTGTGGACAGTTAACACACACATACACTCTTTCATACATATATTGATGATAATTTTTTCACTGCTGTAAGTTATCTGTTCCACAAATAATGAGATTACTAAAAGCATTAATTCTTCCCTTTTATGTAAAGTATTAATTCTTCCTTTGAGAATAGTCTCAAAATTAAGATCTTGTGCATCTCTCTGCTGCCTTACAGCTTCATGGATTTGTTGCCACAAAATTACCTGGATAAGAAAAGAAAGAATTTCAGAGTTTTCAGTGCAAGGGGAAAATATTAAGGAGGGGTTTTACACAAAAATATTTGGACTCAGGTACAAGCAGAGACATGGAGCTGAAGGTGGACAGGGCCTGCTTTCTTGGGCTGACTAACCCACACAATAGAAATGGTAAAGAATATTCCATATAAAACTGATAGACTATTCTTTGCTGCACATTGCATTTGCTTCAGAAATAGCCATGAAATAATTCATGGGGACAAAAAAACACAACCAGAGAAAAAAATCCCAAACAACAAAATATGTAGAATATAACTTTTTAAGTAAGCAGCCTGTAAGTTAAAGCTTTCACACTCTTAATGCCAGACAAGGTAAATTTGCTATTATCTTAACTTCCATTACATACCGAGGCTGATTTGCTTACTTAATTCTATAAAGATGAACAAAACAGGTATTATTAGTTTTTCAAGTTCTAGTCATCTAATTTCGCCAGTTGTTGGAGGTGTGTTGTTGTTGAAGGGGGTGTGTGTGTCTGTTTTTACATTGTTTTTTTGTTTTGGGGGGTGTTAATATGTTTTCTCAAATTAACAGCAACTTCATTAACACTATTTTAAAATGTGATGTAACCAAGGAATTAAATATGCTTATTTGCATACCTGGCTGGAAGTAGCCTGTTTTTCCTTTAGTGGAGGATGGAAACATCTGTCCAGTCCTCCAAATGCTGTCTCTGTAAAGTGCTGAAAGTTTCATGTTTCAGAGAGCTGATAGTCTGATGCCCTTGAGCAGTGTCCTTCCTGTGCTCATGCTGCTTCTGTTCTTTGTTTCTAACAGCAAGATACTTGAAGATCCTCACATTTTAATACAGTAGATTCTTCATCATATTGATCAAACTGGGAGTCAAACATCTGGGAGTTCCAGACTATAAAATAAAGGGCACTTTTCAGAAAATCTAGGTAATAAAGAAATTTATATATTCCTCTGAAATCCAATCTAATCAATTTCAATGAATAGGTAGGATGTTGGAAAATGTCAGGAGGCCAACGGAGGTAAAATAAGGAGACTAGAGGAGACTTCCAAGTGGGAAGAGTATGCAGTGGGCTAAAATACATCAAAACGATGGTTTGGATTTATAGATCAGGGCAGTAAATTTGTATTCTTTCACTTGTGATTAGGATAATTTAGAATTTAAAATAATTTTGTTTGGATGTAGTTACACCATTACTCAGGAGGAAGATCAAAAAAGGGTGTTGCTGTAATCCACCTAAGCCATGGCAGCCTATGAATGAAGAAATATCTGATTTGGTTCATCTTTGCCTTCCAAACACACCCAGACCTATGTTTTCAAATTTGAAAAATAATGCAAACATTCTTGAAATAGATTGGAAAATGATTAAAGATAGAACTAGTGCTTTGCCAAATTTTTTATCTGTTTTTACACAGTAAGAAAAAAAAATAATACTTGAAAAGAACATTCAGGGTTTTTTTTTTTCCTTTTACCTAGGATGTCTCTTGTGCATCATTTTCTGTGGTGCTGAATATACAGGACTTGTGGCCTATTTTGAACATGGCTGTTGTTACATTTCTCCCCACTGTTTAGGGATTTTGGGATACAAGCTTCATTTCAGGTGTTCCAATTATTCTCTGTATATATTTGTATCAGCTAAATAGTTTCTGAAAACCAGGTATATTAAACAACCCTAAAAGAGGAGACAGATACATTAAAAAAATAAATAAAAAGAGGAAAAATAAAAAGGTACCAAAATTGACAAGTTTTAAAATGTAACTGAGAGTCCTGTTTTCATTATGTGCTAACATTTTATCAGATTTACTCCTTTGATTTGCTCTAAAAATATTTGGCTTCAGCTATGACATGGGATTACCTGTGGGGAATCTGAAAAAAAAAAAAAAGAAATCATATAAGTTTGAAAATGTCAGTCCACAGAGCAAAAGGAAATTTAAGTAAGATGGATGAAAACCATTAATTTTCATGTTTATGGTTTCTCTCTTATATTCAAAAGCACATTATGGCTCTGTGCTCCTACTTTTGCTGTATAGATTTTAGTCAGATTGCAGTTATGCCAACTGCACTGATTTATGCTAATGACATTACTTGGAAATAATCTCCTTGTATCAGTGATTGTTCCAATAACCATTTGAATTATTGCAGGGAGATAAACATATCCCTGAAGATATCTTCATTCCAGCTAAATCTATAAGGAGCAAGTCACAGGTCTCAGCAATTTTGTCAGGGAAATAAAGTAATTCACATGTGCCTCACATTGATTAAAAGACTGACTTTTTGATTTTAAAGGAATTTGGCATATTTCATTAGCCGGGATAGTATAACAGTTATAGATTTTAACAATAAGGCTGACAAAAATACATTCCAGGGTTTTTTTTTTCCAATATTGGAAAACTGTGGAAATTAGAAAACTGTAGAATTTTTTAGTATTAGAAAACTGTAGAAATCTGCTTATGAGAATAAAACATTACCTAGAACTTAATGGGAAAATCCATCTCCTTGATCATAGAGCCAGCAATGATCCCTCTGTATTCAAGTTTTGGGAGGGACAAGCATAGCAATCTTGTTAAAAATAGCCAGTGCCAATATGGTAGATAAACAAGTATCCTGAAAATAAGTCCACATGGGAAGTTCAGAATTATCCTGAAATAATAAATAAATGCAAAAATACTAGGAATTGTGTGTGCACATGTTGAAAACTTGACATTTCTGCAGAAGGAACTCCAGGTAGGTTGAGTTGCAGCCAAGATTACAGCAGGAAGTTTACTTTGTTTGCCTGTCCCTGCCAAATGTAAAAGACAGTTTTCTCTCCAAAAGTTTGATTAGTTTTTCTAACTCTAATGAGATCTTATTGGTCAGAAATATAAGAGATATCTGTCATTCATGTTGAGTTACTTCCAGACATGACCTGAGCTGTTGTGTAAGGTAAGAATGAGGATAATGCAGTGAAAACCCTCCTTCTATACAGATGTGGTGCTTGAGACTGATCACAGTGCTGCTCCTCTGTTCTGGAGGATTGATTCTGTACTTTGTTTTACATCAGTTCAAGTTCTCAATTAGACAATTGTGTTTTTCCAAGCAGTGATGTGAGACATTTCTAACAGTGTGTTTTTGAAAACCAGCACCTCTGAATTAAGTGTGTGTGTTTATATCTAGTGTGTATATACATATATATATATCTGTGTGTATGTATGTGGGTATATATTTTTTAAATTTACTCTAAAACTTTAGATGAGGGTATATTTCTCTTCAACTCTATTAGCATTACTTGCCAGTTGTGCTTCTGGTATTTTCTGGCTCCAGGTTCTGCAGACCTTGCCTTCTTCATTCTGGTTTGAAAATAAGGCTTGTGGTTAAGATGGTTTAATTAAAAGACATGGAAACCTAATTTATTTTCTAGCATCACCATGCATTGCTTTGCTGAGTCTTCAAGTTCTTCTAAATTCATTTATCCAATGCTGTAGCAAGGGGATTCTTTGTCTTCACCTGACAAAGGAGGGCTGTCTTTTGTCTCCAAGTTCACTCTCTTTGTTCCCCAAACTCATTGCAATTTCCTCTCCACCTTCTTCACATGGTTTTAAAATCATGTGAATAATATATTAACATGTGTCCTTGGACACCAATGAGCATTTTAGAGTTTCACCCTTTGTCTGACTTGCAATGAGAGAGAGAGTCTGTGACAGACCTGCAAAGGGATCTTCTCACTTACAAGAAATAACTCATTAAATTCTTGATTCTGAGGTGCCCTGTTAAGTCATCAGTGATGGCTGGGGAAGGCAGCTATTTCACATTTATATTCTAGCTATGTTATCTCTGCACATCTTTTTCCTTCTGCCATCTCTTCATTCCTAGGGATATTTTAGATTTTGCACCTTGGGAACAAACACACCACTTCTTTACACATCTTCTAAGTTTTTTTGAGAAAATTGATTTTCTGTTTAAAAAGTATTATTAAGGTCATGTTGGACATGTTATTTCAGAAAATAAAATCTATGGGCTATACAAGACGTCTAAAAGCTTTCTAGTGACTGGGAAATGGGAACTTTCTGAGAGGGTGTTTTATACCATTCCACTAATGGCGCTGTTAGGTCTAGAAAATAATATCCATTTCCCTTTGCTAGCAAACTGGGCTCACATAAAAGCCTTCTTCTCTGTTTTGTTTGTTTGTTTGTTTTTATTTTGTTTTTGTTTGTTTGTTTACCCCCTCTAGAAGATCACAAAGGAAAGCCATAGCTACTGAGTGTTTGTAATCCTTGAACAACGTAGCAGAGATTTTATGGTGAGCATGAACATGAAGAGCTCAGTAAAAGGCATGTCAGGTTCATAATAAACAATCTATTATTTTAAGATTTTAATAACATAAAATTGCTTTCCTCTTGAGATGCTTGTAAAATGTTGGAAAAAAATTAGCTTAGCGTTGAGAAAGATGGGGGCGGTAAAACATTTTGCTACATATATGACAACTTTTACAGGAATAAATGTCTTCCTCCTCTTCTTTCCTCAAAGGTAAAATAAACAAATGGGAATGGGAATTACCTCATCATCTGACATTTGAATTTGGACACTGTTTCACAAGAGCAGACATCCCCTGTGCCAGACTGTGAGCTCAGTCCCTGCTGCATGAGACAGGGATGCAGGGACTGGACTGGTCACTGAGTCAGGAGGGTTGTTCTGGATTGACTGGGACATCCACAAACTGGGGCTCCAAGTGCAGCAGTGTGATGTGCCTCCTTTGTGAAGCTCTGGGCACCTGTGTTCTAACAACTTGCATTTCCCTTGGCTACCCCATGCTTGATGATTCAACCATGCTTTCTCTTTTCTCTCTCCCACCCATTCCCCCTTTTTGAAAATACAGATCATGACATTAGGCTGCTGATTCCCTTAAACCTTGGCTTCACTGAAGCTGACACTATGTGCTCTTTGAAGTAAAGGAGCTCAGAATCAATCCTCCCTCCCTCACCCCCCTGAAATGCCTGAACAAGGTAAGGTGTTTGAGAGTGTTGGGTTCGTCTCATTTTTGTTTTTCTTCTGTGTTCAATCTACTGGCTTGATTCAGTGAGAGCTAACCTTGCAGGCATGATGGAAAAACAGACCTATAGCAAGAGAAAAGGAAAGAAAGAAACATGATTCAGGGGTTGTTTCACAGGTTTGGAGGGCGTAGGGGAGGGGAAAGAAAGTAAATATGTACATTACGTTTACGAAAAAGAAACAAATGGCATAGGAGGTTCATCCATTCTGTGCAGGTAAGGTGAGGCCAGAATCAATATTGGCATTAGGTAGCCCAACCAGATGTTTCTCACGAAATTATGTTGGTTGAGGATTGCTAATGTCAGAATGCATATGAACTTGTGAACACTCCAGTGTGCTGGAACCTGGTTTGTTGGGGCACACTCCTGCAAGCCTGGAGTTTAGCAAGAAAATTTGTTGCACTATGCTTCCCCCTCTTTTCTCCTGTAATATTCAAAGTCTTCCCTTCATTATGATTTATTCTGTCATAAAAGCTCCCTAAAAAGGGCTGTGTGGCTTCTGTTATTTAATGGTAATAGAACTGTAAGGAAAGCAAAGAGCACCAATAGACCTCAGCAGGCATCAGGAAAGAAATGAGAAGCCAAATATGGTGCAAATAATGTTGTAGAACTATTTGAACACTTCAGTGCTACTGAGGCCACCTGGCCTCGTTCCCTATCCCATTGCTATTACATCAGCACTAGTCTGGAAGGGCAGCCTACCTACAGCTATTTTTGCTCCCAGGCACCCCTTACAGCTCAGTGAGATGTTCTTTGTGCTACAGGCTCCTGGGCTGACTGACGTTTAGAAGAGAATAGGAGATGGCTTCAAACGGCATTTATGAAATATTTAGCCCTTCAGATAAAGGGAAGGAGTTAGACTACTTTTGTAGGAGAGGATGTAAAAGCTCACTGCTCACGATGCAGAATTTCTCCTTGTTTTGTTAGGATCTCAAAAATCTCTTCCTTTCAGATGCATCAGGTTCCTCCAGGGCCATCTTCCTTCAGCAGAAGGATGCAACACCAGTTTCATCCAGTTGTCAGAGTGAAGAAAACATCTGTGAAGCTAAAACCAAAAACTGAGCTTGAGTTATGCTAATGAGCAAAGATTTGGCTGTAGATTGGTCATGGATTTTAACTTGCTGTGGGCAACAATTTGGCTGTAGTTTGAACAGTGCTCTCTAAAACTTTCCATGTTCTAGCTCTACAAGCCCTTTCAAATATCCTGACTTAAAGCCCAAGGAAGTCTTCCCTCAGCAGATGACTGATCTGACCTTGGGGAGTGCAAGCAGATTTCTGTCCAGGGCAGTGGGATTTCTACGATCACCCTGTTCACCTTGGGTGAGTAAGTAAGAGGGTTTAACAGTGAGATAGGCCACTTTCCCAGCAGCGTCATACCATGCAATAAACTGATTCTAGTTTTGGGAAGAAGCAGCAGTAATGCTGTGACACTCACTCACACATCCCACTGTGTCAGCCTGCTAAGCTGGCACCTTGCTCAGCTGCGGATGTTGCAACTGTGTCTCTCACTTGCCCCTTCACGCAATAAGCACAGGGCAACTTCAGGTCTAATGAACTTTCCCAAACTGTTGCAATGAGCGATGGAAAACTCATTAAACCCATGCAGATCATTTTCACTGCACACTGCACTCTGTGCCTTCGTGCAATAAAGCCTTCTGTTGCTTTTGAATTAATTAGCCTTTTCCTTTTCTTTTAATATCATGTAGATAGAAACTATCAGGTTATTTTTTCCATGGTTTAATTCAATACATGATTAAAACATGAATCTAAAGGCAAAATAATTCCTGCTAACAACAGAAAAGCCAAAAGGCTTCCCTTCCTCTTATAAAAATGGAGTAATAATTTCAAGTAACTCTTAAAGGATGTCATGTTCCAGAGGGAAAAACTTTCGCATTAAAAGATTTCATTTTTGAAACAAAATTGTATTAAGGAAAAAGACAGCAGTTCCAATAAAACCCTGGTAAATGTGTTTCTTTTGTTAAGGTGTATGGAAACTTTTCTTCAAAAACACAAAAATCTCCCTTTTTTTCTGTTGTTTTTGTTTAATTTTACAAGTATATATCTTCATTTTTACAGTCTAATATTTTGAGCAGAATTTGAAAATTAAGTAAATGAATTCATGAAGGAAAATAAAACATTTGGCAAGATATCAGGGAAAAAAAAATAGAGGGGAGCAAATGGACATTTCTCAGAATTTTTATTTCAAAAAAAAATCATTCTGGCTTTCCTGAAAGGGCTTGGAAAACTTTTTGATCAGATTTGTTGGGACTTCAGAAGCTTTCAGACTTCAGACAGGGGGTAGTGTTCTAGATAAGACTAGTACAACACGAAAAAAACCTCCAACAAACTGGAAAGAAACAAATGGCAAAAAGAACCTCACGTGACCACTAAAAACAGGAATATGAAAAAGACTGAAAAGTTTGTCAGCCTTTTGTTTTCCTAAACCACAGCTGTGGTGATGTGCAACCCAGTGGGTGAAGATCTGCCCACAACTTGTTCCTTCTATGCTATGCAAGGAGAACACCTCAGGGCTTCAAAGTCAGAGGAGTCTTTCCAAATTGAAACCCCAAACCAAAATGGGAGTCAGAAAAAGAAATAGTAAAAAAAACAAAAACAAAAACAAACAAAAAACCCCCCATACCAAACAACAACAACAACAAAAAAACCCCAAACCAACCAACCAATCAACCAAAAAAAATCCAACACCTCAACCCAGATGCAACTGCTCTGATTCTTCATTTAAAGAAATATGCCAGGCTTTAGAAATATACAACAGCCTCAGGGCCAGGTCCTGGAGAGCTTCCAAAGATACTGGATGCTATTTTTAAATTGGTTTCTTCCTTCTACACCTGAATGCTGTTTCACAGGACACTTCCACATTGATCTCAACCCTGTAAATATTTGATAAGAAATAACACAACTTTGAAGAAAACCACACCCCTTGGGAAAAGCTGTTTCCTGAATGTCCATTATACTTGTGTTCAGGTGGGACATCGAACAGTTTTAAGACTCAGCACTTTATCTTCTGCCTCCTGCAAAAGAGCAAAGGAATTTTTATGGTATAGGGTTGCAAAACAGATTTGGTTTGTTCCTGCATGAACCCTGAATAATTCTGCAAATTGAGGGAGTCATAGTCTTCTGAATACCCTTGTATTGTTTTGAGGGATTATGACAGAAATGTCCCAAAAGTTCAAACAAATACACATGTCAAGCCTCACAGCTCTAGTAAAATAGATTTCATTATATATGCCACCAAATATTTAATCAGTAAGGCAGTATAAACACATACCTTATTTTCTTAAATTTACACTGCATCATTGGTCCTCTCTTTGGAGAAGTGTAAACAGAAACCCTGTTTGCTACTGTGCCTTATCACAATATCAGCATTCACGGGAGAAACCATTTAGGGCAACTGCTAAAAATACATGACTATTCACCTACAAGGCACACGCATGAGGCCTGATTTTCTCCCTCCAGCAGAAGTATTCACCTGCTGACCCCTGTTTTGATGAAAACCCAGTATTTCTGACTCAGACCCAAAGCCAGAGAGATTATCTTTCGGTAGAATCAGGAAAACCTTGCAAAACTTCCTTTAGTCTCCTCTCCCCTTAAGCTGTAGGCATCCCAGTGGGGGAAAGGCAATCGTTTTCCAGGTTTCAAGACCCTTAGGAACACAGAGTTGCTCTGTAGAGGCTGCAGTTCCACCAGAGATACCAGCGCCTGCAAAGAAGTCGCATTAGCTCTTGTTGAGAAGAATGACATCATCTGGAGAACGGAAGGGCTACTGACATTGTAGCTGAGCCTTCCCAGGCTTAGCCTTTACCTCCACTGAATACACAGTTCACCCCCACAGCACCATGCCATGTATACTTTTAAACACCTCGTCTCCAAAAACATACCCAAAGTTGAAACAGTTTTATTAAGCTCAAAGGATGAAGGAGAATAAAGCCAGTTTTTTTGCAAAAAGGTTAATTGTTCTGCTGGGATTTAACCAGTTTTCTCCCAAGGCATACATGAAAAAGTTAAACACTTCAGTGAGCTTTGCATATGACCTTTGTTGTTTCATGTGAAAATCTCCCTCCTGTTTCTGTGTGTTGAGATTCTCTGGATGCAGCAGACTACCTACTCTCTTCCGTGACAAACTGAAAACAAATTTGTCACCCAGGCAGCTGCTGCACAACACGCAGGCTGCTTGTGCCCAGTAACAGAGCCATCAGCTTCAGGCTTGAACCCTGCGATTTCTTTATCATTGCTGTAGAGGACTCCTCCTGTGGTTGGTTTAGCAGCATGGCCAGTTGGAAATCAGTGACATTTATACTTTTGGACCGTGTATTCAAATAGAATTGGGTTTTTAAACAGAATTAAGTTAATACACAGAATAAGTTTTGTTAAGAACAACACTGTGGTGCTCAGGACACACTGCTTTTGTTTAAAAAATACTTGATCACCTCTTGTGGTTTGTTTTGGTTTTTTCAATACCAGTTTAAACACTAAGCTACTGTTATATCCTGGTAAGGAAAAAAGTAATGAAAGAATAAACATACTGAAACTTTAAACTGTTTTTGATTGTAAGCCAAGGAGAGCCCTGGTGAAACGGATTGTTCCCTCTCTGCAGAAAAAACATTTAGGAGGTGTAAAATCAGAGCTGTTTGTTGGGAACTAGCGTCTGTAACAGGGTGATGATCATTTGTGCTCACTCTAAATCCCAGCAGGTGGATGCACATAGTCACAGCACCTTCCAGTAGACAGCTGACACCCACACTAAATATTTTATGGCAACACATGAATGCAGAGATGACCACAAGAATGCATTACACATGCTATGCCAAGATCTGATTGATTTGTCTGAGGCCAAGAGAAGCTCTACAGAGGCTGCCGAGGACACGCACGGCACAAAGCGGCTTTAGACTGCTCCATGACTCAGAGGAAAACCCAGGACACTTGTTACAAATGGTGGTAAGGTCACTTCTAAAAATGGATTTCCCCATTCCCTCTTTCACTTTTCTTTATGGGTTTTACTTGCTGCAAGCTCTTCTTTTGAGCTCAATAAAGGTTCTTCCTCCACCCTCGAGGCTCCACACGATGCTGTCACCCCTGTGCCTTCCCAGCCCAAACTGCAGAAATATTCCCTGACAAGCTGCCTTCATGAGATCAAGGCTCTGAGAGGAAGGTGATGCACTGACAACAACTGCCCAGTGACCCAAAATGCCTGGGGCTCATCATCAGCTCAACTGTGGTTTCTATCCTAAGGCCATCTCCATGATAGAGCTGGGCTAGTAAGAAGCTTCTCACTAACCTGAACTGCATCTTGCAAGAGAAAGGGCTAAAAGTGTGTAAATCAGAACTCAGAGGCATGCCTGTGCCTTTTCCAATTGTCCATTTGCATATTTGACACAGGATCTTTGAGATCCCTGGAAAACACTAAGGTATGAATTTTGGGACTGGGGTTCCTGCCCAGTGAAACTATGAGTGTACAGCTCATATAATTAAGAAGCTGGCAACAGTTCTGCCTAATCCTGTACTACCTTCTTTAGCTTGTGCAAGTAAGAGAGAGAAGCAAACAGATCTAGACTAACCTTATCACTCTCCTTCTCCAGTTTTGCCCTCTTCTCACTAAACCTACAGGCTCTGCGCAGTTTTCAGACACTGCTATTTTTCATTGTCAAGCTCAAGGCATTCAAGAATTACAATTGCTTTCCAAGAAATTTCATCTGTGAGAAACTGAGACAGGCAACAGCCAAGAAGACATTCTGTGAGGGAGGGATTGTAACCAGGACCCAAAAATTTGTAGAGATCCCTCTTCTCATGCTTACCCGCATGTTCTTTAGCCACTCACTCCAAGTGCTATTGCTCAGTGTTCTCTCACTGAGGTAAGCACAGGTTTTGGCTACAGAGATGCACAGGTTTCTTCATGGTAGGTGAATAAATGTGGGTTCCAGACTCTCATGGGTGAGTACAGAGACAGTAATAGGGCATTAGGGGTATCACTGGCAGGCTGAAACATGCACTGAAGCCTGAGTGCTGATCTCCTGTTCTACTCCTTAGTGACATACAGCTGAAGTGGCTTCAGCCTTGTTTCTTTCTTTCCTTGTGGAGTGCTCATTTGCTCTTATATCTGAGCTGCTTTTGGCTCTGCTGTTGTTGAATTCTGTATTCCGACTACTGAACACCAAGCAGAAGAGGGAATGAAGGAAGAAACTGAGCTGACTCAATATTTAGGTATGTTTGCACCTTGCACACTATATAAGAAAGAGAAGTTGCAAGAATCAGTGAATATAATGATATGGGTCACTTTGTTTCCCTTATACAGACCTTGAATAAAATGTTACCAGATGTTTCTCATAATTAAAGATACTGTCCTGGAAGAAATCAATTTACTACTAGTTAAGGCTGAGGAGTAAAATATACCAGCTGCAGGGAATCTTGTAATCCAAGGGACTGTGCATTGATTTTTATCAAGGAAGTAAACTTTCTGCAGGTTAACTATTTGTATCTTGAAGTAAGGATTAATCTCTGTTTAATAGCATTGAAGCACACAGTAAAAGTACCATGATCACAATACCCGAATAGCTTTTTAACTAATCTCAGAAATTGTTTGCTTTTACCAAAAAAATTGTCACAACATAGTAATAATATATTTTAGAAGTCTTTTTTTGTTTCCCATACTCACTGTATGCCTCCAACTTAATTTTTAGCCAAAGAAAGGAAGGAGACTGCTATATACCACTGTTTTTTTTTTTGTCAGCATCACCAGCATAATTTTCAAACCCCAACCACCTTATAAGTCTAGCACATCATTTTAAATAGACCCTCCAAAACCATAAAACATTGTAGAAAACCAGATTGTGAATTCCATGGAGTTTCAGCAGCTGAAGATGTCATCCAAACTGAACACGTATTGCAGTCTGTTTATTTGTCTACGACAGGTTACAGCTTGACATAACCTTGCCAAGACTGTGAAGTGATGGAATCTAAATATTTTTACTATGATGATTAGACCACTAACATATCCTCACTTTCTAACAGTTTCTTAAATTTCATTTTCTTAAATGGGTGCTGCAGGGAATGATACTGCATTGCTAACAGGAGTGACATGAGGAACTATTCGTTAAGATCCTCTTCATCTCACATTTCCATGATTCCAAATAGACTTCGTTTTAATTTATTGGAGACATCACATTGTAGTTTGTAATAGTAAACCTTGTAGGTTTTTTTTT
>VXAY01007043.1:105581-125695 GCA_013399855.1 Oxyruncus cristatus
AAAAAAAAAAGAAAAAAGGGAAGAAAGAAAAAGCTCTAAGCACAAGTATTGGTCGAAATACATATAAATTTTAAGTCTTAAAAAAATCTGAAAATATCACCAAAGGAGGTGTTATTTATGACACATCTTGTTACAAAGACAGTGTTTCAGTGTGATAATAGTTTGAGGGAAATATTGAGAGCATGGCAAAATTTCACCAGCTGTGCTAGGAGCCTCTCGCAAGGTTACAGGCAGAGGCAGGAAGCAGGGCTCCAAAAGTGCACACATCTCCCAGCATCGTCCCAGAAACTGTGTCCTTGACTACCACAAGCAATTCAGGCTTCCTGAATATGTGTACAACACCAACACGGGTGATTCAGAGCTGGTTCAGCTTGAAGCAGCATTAAAAAGTAGCTGAGTTTCATAGCTGAACCAAACGCTTCTTTAAGTTGCAAATCTCATGCAAACTTGCCCTTATTTTTTTCATGAAACATGTAATCTGCAAATACCGTCTGTCTCCCAAGAAACACTTCCAAACAGGTTCTGTTTATACCTTCTTTCCCACCTGGCCACCTTGCCAATGTGTAAAATACGTTGTTGTTTGTGTTTCCATGAAGGAACAAACACAACCAAACTGGTCTGGAACTACTTACTTTAGAGAAAGGCAAGAAACAAACAAATAATAGAAGTAAAATTCCTGTTGAAGAGCACAGAGGATGTCAGCTTGTGTGCACATGGATCATCCAGTCTCAAACCCAAGGGGCAGTTGCCACTTTAGGACATCACGATCCCTGAGCTGCCATGGACAAGATCCCCAGACTGCAGCAAAAAAATAGCTGCAGACACTGTGGCTGCAGGTCCCACAGGACAAACCCATTTGCATGTCTTTGAACAAGATGAAGCAGAAATAGAAGCAAAGTAGCACTCACCTGCAGAGACATGCTTTTTTTTTTCTTTTATAATGAACAAACAGATCAAGAACAATTAGGACAGATAAGTAGCTTAGTTTAACTGCTTCCCAGTAGAATGCAATTACTGCCTCCTTTAGGTTTCTAAGGACATAATTTTTTCAGTTGTTGCTGAAAACTCATTTGCTGCTCTGTAAATCTCTAGTGACCTCAACTTATTTTTGCTGATTTTGTACTTGGCTGTAAATGACATCACTGAACAATCGCCATCTTCATGTCATGCATGTAAACTGACATAAAAATAAAAACAGTCTAGTTTTTTCCTTCCTTCCTCCCTTCCTCCCTTTCTTCCTTCCTTCCCCCTCCCAGTTTCTCCACTTGTTCCTTCTACTCCTAGACATGTATTCCCTTCATACTTTCCTTCTGTAACTAACCTAGTTCTTTATCAGCTGTTTTTCACCTCATTTATATTTTTAGAAAAATATTTACTGATACTTCCCACTCCAGTCAAATCCTCCTTTCTTTTCTCCTCTCTCCTCCATAATTTACATGGTGTTTGCAGCCCACCGTCCTTTTCCCTCTTTCCCTGCCTCCGTAGATTTTGAACTAGTAAGGATTGCATGCCATTCAGATCTCTCATTCACAATAATATGATTAAAATGGTTAAAAATAAGCACTCATGTCTCAATTTTCCACAGATCTGTCCATTATTTTGTCATAAAATGTATCTTGGCTGTATGCTAAAGATGCACCTCTTCCTTGCACCGATTTCCTTAAGATGCTTCTCTTGCTTGCATCCCCTGACACTTTAAACTCCCTGGACACAATTCTTATTGGTGGATGCTTGCCAGCATGTCAGGTACTTGAGCAAGATGTTTGACATCTGATCCAGTCTCTCACTGCCCTTTTCAACAACTGTAGAGAAGTCCTAGATGCATTTCAACATCATATGTGACCTTTCCAGAGGTGCTGGTGCTGCTGTGGGCATCAAACTGTACTTGCCACTGGCTTCGAGCATGGGAAGACACAGGCAGACCTCTGGCTTTCTGTGTATGTGTGCTAAGAGCAGACCAAGCCTGAAGAGTTCAAGTAGCATTTGGACAACACTCTCAGGCACAGGGTGTGACTCTTGGTGGTGGTCCTGTGAAGGGCCAAGAGTTGGAATCGATGATCCTTGTGGGTCCCTTCCAACTCAGCATATTCTTTGATTCTGTGAAAGTAATTATTTTTGTGAATTTCAGGTAACTGGTTATGGAGGAGCCACTGGATAGCAGGCTTGTAGCAGACCCCCCAAGGGTCACAAAAAAGCACAGGGCGTTTTGGACCTCAGGGGTCAGCTCAACAACTCAGTTCTGTGTGCTGCAGGTGTGGCATAATAGAGCATAAGGAAGGCACAGACTCACAGACCTGTAGCCAGGTCACACATTTCCTGTGTGATGATGATTTACATGGCTCCTGATTTCCAGGTAATGATTTAATTCCACAGCATATCAGTGTGTTGCCTAACCTCTACCTGTCTTGCTGTGTACATGTGAGGTCTCCACGCAGTGTTTCATTTTCTACTGGCATGATTCTAGCATGTTTTTGGATACTGTTCCTAGGAATAAGCATAGAAAATTTGCCAGCTCAGTTCCCACAGAGATATGAGCCTGATTTGGAACGCATTACTTGCTGTACCTGTTTCTGCATTTTCCACATACTGAAAAACAACTTTGACATCTTATTTCCTCAACACTGTTTGAAATCCTTGCAACCTCTTTACTTGTGAACTGAACCAGGAAAATGAATGTGGAATTCAATAGTTACATTTTGCAGCAGGCAGCTGAAAGAAGTGTCTCTGATCATGGCAGGGGGGTTTGAACTACATGATCTTTAAGGTCCCTTCAACCCAAATCACTCTATGATTCTGTGAAAGAGGAAAGCAAACTACTACAGGAGAAGCAAGACTTAACACTTTAAAAAAACAAAGACAACCCCCCCAATATTGCCTTATGATCACAGAGCAGAAAAAAACACCAGGCTAATTTAATTTAGTAGAGGTAGGATATAGAGCAGTCCTTTAATTGAAGACCTTCAACCATGAGAGTATAAAGACACACACACACACGTGTCCGGGAGTTCCAGAATTTATGGCATTGTCCATCCAGTCCCAGAATTATCCACCCCCAGGTCTTCCCCCTGCATGCCCCGCAGGAAGTTGAGTCAGGGGGCCCAAAGACCCCTTCCTTCCTCATCTTCCTCTTCTTCCTCTTCTTCACAGCATGTACAATCCTTGGAAGCCCTCCAAGGTTCCAGGTTTTGAAGATTGCTTTGACTATGGTGGTATCTTATTGTTTGGGCCTGGGATGCAAATGTTCTTAAACAGAATGAA
This sequence comes from Oxyruncus cristatus, assembly GCA_013399855.1. Lineage (NCBI taxonomy): Eukaryota > Metazoa > Chordata > Aves > Passeriformes > Cotingidae > Oxyruncus > Oxyruncus cristatus. The sequence continues at coordinate 108,840 of VXAY01007043.1, forward strand.
GGCCTGCCTTGAGAGAAGTCTAAACAAGCTGGAGAATTTATAAAATTCTATATGAAATAGGGTAATAGGACTGGCTAAGTGTGAACTACAATTCTAAAGTGTGAAAATCTACACAACTACTTCTAAAATCTACAAAAAGCTAAAAATCCAAAGGCATCACCACACATTCATATGTTTTAACAACTGAATGACATTGCTAGTAGGAATAGGTGTATGTTCGTAATTTTCGTGCCTGGCTGATAAAATAGAGCAAAGACCTTTTTTTACCCTACTCGAAGTCCTTTGCAGGTCATGAACTCTAAATATGCCATCAACAGGCAACACAGATTGGGATTTCCTGAAGGAAGAATAAATACACAGCATTTTCTCAGAGATGTAATATGTTTCACTTGTTACACAGGTAAACTCTACTTGAAATGAGAATCACCCTCTAGCCTTGAGAAGTCTCTTGTTCTTTAGAGGAAGTGTTACTTCGTTTTGTACTTCTTTAACCCTGAGCAATTTCAATTCATTGTGAGGAGAGTGGAAATAAATTCTTTCCATTGGAACTGAAATCCACCTGCAAGACGCCAAGCAGTGGGGATGATCTGAGATTCTTGACTAAAAGATTAAACAGTGGGAAAACTAAAAGAGTGGATGTTGAGTACTAAGCATGTTAGTTGACAGACATAATCTTGATTCATAGTTTCCTGTAGAAAATTTCTGGAAGTTCTCCATGATGTAAATCCATACTCTTTTAATTACTTATTGCCATAAAATTTTCCCTAAAATTGTTAATAAATCTGCATTTCCACTAGGAAAAAAATTAATTGAATCAGAGGGTAAATACCAATGTGAAGTTTCGTGTACAAAACCATTTGCAAACTAAAAATACTGACATTTTCACCTTTCAGAAATGAGAATGGGGGGGAAAAAAAGCCGAACTTGTCCTTCCATATCTATCAACACACACAAAACATGCATTTCATACCATTTTATTATTTTTTAAGTAGTTGTTTTACTAGTGGTTAAGCAGGTGTGGCCCAGAACAAAGTGTAACACAGAAAGCTGTTGGCCTCAGCAAGAAGCCATTTTGTGTTAACAATGATGAGATTAACACTGAGAGAATCAGAGGTGGAGCTTTCTGAAAGCTTGTCAGATTTTTGTTTCATGTAAGCAAAACAATGTGTGGGTGGTAAAAAAGTCATCTCTTGCTATAGGCAAACTTGAGAAACTCACCTCTAGAGTTAGAGATTGGTTACCAACACATTTTTTGTAATATCTTTGCTGTTGTGATTGACTAAACAAGAACAAGAGGCAGATAATCTGTTTGTGGATAAAGGAACTACTTGTGGCTTTAATCAGCAACAAGGAAATCTCAGGATATTACGAGGTGGCTTACACTGACCTTCTGAAATCTCATCAGCTCTTCTACAGCTGAACTCCCCGGTGTTTTGTCATAACATTGGGAAGGTCGTGACATCACTGATGTTCATGACATCACTCCTGCTTGTTTAATTAAAGAGAAGTAATCCTACCATTAGACTGTGGTTTGTTTTAATTAATTTTATAATTCAAAAAGGGAGTGCTGGAGGTATTTACTAATGTTTTTGTTTTCTCAACAGATGAACTGATGATCTTCTGATTGTTTCCCAAATTGTTAATAGTGACCTGTGGGATTGACGTAACTAATCATAAACATAACCAGACCTCTCTAAAGTCAGAGGCTTATAATTTGTTTGAAGCTTGAGGTAAGGATCTATGCTTATTTGTGTTTCATCTGAAATTAACGACCCAACTTCAATTCATTTCTCAACAGCTTTACTAGAGTTTTTTAAAAAATTGAGCTTTCATATCTTCAGTTCAGTCATAAATATGGCTGGTTTCTGAAAACTCTTCCAAATTCCTACATTTCAGTAATTCCCTGGAATCCAACAGCAATGTTAGTGTCTAAACCTTGGCAAGATTTACTGCCGAGACATCTTAGTAAGCCGAATGATTTTATAAAGAGCCAAGCAACTGGTGGTTATGATATACTTCACCAAGACAGTGCTAGAAAGACAGACATTGTCCTTAGTATTTCTTACTCCTCCAGTAAAAAAAAAGGTGTCCCAAAAAAACTAAACTATCTGCAGTGTGGCAGCTGTTCCATGCAGAGCTCAGACCCAGGACTTCATCTCTGCTTTTATTACTCTGCGTCCAACACCTTAATAGTTAATTAGAGGGGATGCATCTGCCAGTGCACACACACTAGCTGGTCAGTTTCTCTCATTCCATCTGGCATCCCTTTTTCCTTAAGTGCAGTACATGTACCATGAACAAGCAAACTCATCCTGGCCTCATTTCCAGGGAGCAGAACCAGCTTATTTAAATTAGAGCCACCACAATACCCATCCACAGCATTGTACTTAACAGACCTGAATTATCTTACACGTGGCATTTCAGTGTAGAATCTGCCCAGGCTGTTCCATGTTCAATACAGCAAAATGCTAATCAACAGGTGTAATTAATTAGCATCTGTACGTAAGGCCTGAAGCCTTAATTAACATTCCTCTCTGATTAAATTATTACTGATGATTCCAAGTCTCAGGTGAAACCGAGTGTCGGAAGTTTTAGTGCTTGATCTTCCACCCCCCTGTCTCCCAGGACTTCAAAGTGAACATGAGGTCCATTTCTCAAATCCAATGGAGCTTTGCCATGCCCTTTTTCTTTCCTGGACATATCTCCTGTGGCAAAAATCCCACATTTAGAAGCTTTACCCTTTTTCTTGGTCCCCTGGTGTCACCAGGCCACTGTGAGTTAGTTTTGTAAAAGACTTAAAATGCCAGCCTATTATTTTTCAATGATAAAATGTTACTGGATTTATATTTGTGACGTTTCACAAAGATGAGGAAAGAAAACCTCTAAAGCAATGCCTAGAAGAGCCTGAAGGCTTGAAAGCTTACCTCAAGCTTTAAAGCTCATGTGATTAACTTACTTCGCTGTGTTATTACCTCCTTCAAGGGGACTAGCTTAAGGTAAAACTCAGCATATTGTGTCCCTAACATCAAATTTTGAAAGATGCTGAAGTAATGGGAACATCCAGAGGTTTCTTGCTTTTAAAAGGCCGTATATGATACAAAAGTCTAATTTCTGCTACACAAGCTGAAAAGGTTTCCAATACTGAAGTTTTCTTTTCTGTAAAACAAAGACAGTAGCATATCTTTATCACTTAGATAAAATTCAAGAACTGAAACTGGGTAGTCACAGAGAATTTGTTACAGATATGCAAAGATTTTCATACAAAATTGTGTGTTGATTTAGATAGTAAATTTTATGTCATATAAACAAAACTGATTTGGTCTAGATATTAATTTCTGTTGATTTGCAACTTGCAAATTTTGAGATTTTGATTCTAGTCTTTGAAACTTTGAAAAAAATAAATGTTTCAAGATTTTGTAAATTTGCATAAGGTGGGGAGATAAATTTCCTCCTCGTATGCTTTGCTTATCTCTATCTCCATGTGAATTGTCATTCACCTTTCAGCTCACCTTTATTTTATATGTATTTCTTTTTGATCTTTTCATGGGTCTCTACAGCTATCCAAGCTTAATAAATTCCATCACAGCTTGCTATGGCAGCTCTGTATCAAAAGCAAAACAAGTGTATAGGTTTAGCAATTAGTAGCTTGCATCAGAGCAAGGGAAAGTAGCAGCTCATTGCAAAATCTGGCTGAAAAACAAGACCATACCACCCACTTGACATGGTATCAGTGTAACTTACAGTTGGAAAACAACTTCATAAAGGCTTTATATTATCAGAAAGTGTTTTTCTGGAGGAAAAGAAAAAAAAAAAAGAGAAAGAAACCCCAAAGAGCTGATAGCATTTGCGACCTTAGAAAATATACATGGAAAGGTGGAAGACTGAATATGTTCTGTCCACTAGCTTAAATCTCCCTGAGGTGTAATAGCCTTTGAGCAACCACTTTCCTACACTTTTGGGTGGACCATAAGGGGCACTTTCTACTGCTCAACTCCTGATTAAGCTCTAGCATAAGAAATATTGGCTGGCAAGCAGATGTGGCAAAGGGGAGATGCTATAGAGTAGGTTCCCAAGGCAGGAGGGAAAATATGTGAAGCAGATGGATGGTTCCTCACAGCTAGGAAATGCTGACACTGTTTCATGGTCTGAATTTGTCAAAGGATTGTGGTGTGAGGAGCAGATGGGGGCATATCCCCTTATCCCCTGTGATCTACCACACAGCCAGAAGCTACTGCTGCCTGTGGTACTTCAGCAAACAAAGACAAGTCTGGGTGCTGCTGCCTCCTGAATGCAGACCAAAGATGTCTGACATCTGATATGCAAAAAAAACTGGGCTAAAGAGAAGCAAATGGGCTTTCCCTAATTGGTTTGGGCTTGTTGCTGCTGCTAAACTCCTGTTTACAGGGGCTTTGTAGCTTTGCCTGCTCATTTTGTGTAATATCCATCCATCATGTACTTATGTCTGTTTTTTGGCAGTACAGTTAGAGATATTTCTGATGATTATTCATCAATTTCTAGGACAGAGTGTGGTGAATCACTGCTTACAGTAAATATTTCTTTAAAAGGCTTGGGGTGTAGACTGAGACCCCTTTGGCATGTTCAGGTTAAGTCTCTGTGTTGGTAAAGGTGATAGATGAGTCCTCAAAGAACAGCACAGATCTCTGCCACTACTTTACAAGCACTGCCTATGTGATTGATAATTGAGTCAGCGTTATGTTAAAAAGTCACCGTGGCTACAGACCTTAGCTCAGAACACTCATCAGTCACTGGCCAGGGGCATTTTACTATCTATCTGTGAGTGTATGAATGCAAAATACTCCCGCTTCATTTCCCCATACAAGATTCCTAATCAATTATGAGTGCAGCCAAAGTCAGGCAGTAACTCTTATTTGTCATAAATTGATTTATGCTTGCCTAACAGAGAGTCATAGCTGGGTTAGGGAGGTGTTGGAATAGTTCCTAATGAGAAAGCACCTAAAAAGCCGTCTCAAGAAGACAAATGCAGGATCAGCGGTTAAAGTGGGCAACTGAAATCAACAAAAGTATTTTCTAGTCCTTAGTGGCTGAGAAAGGACTTGAAAGAAAGCAAAAGATGGATGGTAAGGCTCCATCCCTGGCAGCACTCACATAACTAAGCAACCTGATCTAGTATGTGGCATCCCTAGCATGAGGGTTGGAAGTAGATGATCCACAAGGTCCCTTCCAACCCAAGCCATTCTATGACTCTATGATAAGGCCACGTATTTTTCATCCTCCTTGCTGTGAAGGATGGTCCAACAGTTCACAGCTGCCAGCCATAAGGTAGTCTTATACTGTGGCAAAGCAATCATGGGCAAGGCGGTCCCTCAAGGATAAGGAAAGGGGGAAAAAAAGCAAACTCTGATACTCTCTTTTTGTACCTCCCCTGCTGAGGTTGAAGGTCAAAGGCAGTACATTTTCTATGGAATGACCACTGGGCTCTGGGCTTGTTTTTGTGCGTGGCAGATAAGCAGCAGACTGTCTAAACTATTTGTCTGTCCTGTTGGTGCTCACTGGTAAGTATTTCGGTTTGACAGCAGCAGGCCCCGATGAGATGCCGACAGACACCTATAAATGCCTCCTTTGCCAGGTAAATATTTCTTTTGGACACTGTGATGCAGCAAGTCCCATGACAGGGGGATGACAGGTCCCATCTGTAATATCAGCCTTGCCTGTACATGGGCAAGTATGAATTTAATCCAAGTAATCCAAGCCTTTGATACAGACTCAATCGTTTCAAATTCACACAATGCATGAAAACAAGGAAAACTACGTGTCAGACCAACAAATACAGAGCTTTCTGGAAGTCCCCAGGTTCCAGCCCTGAAATGTTAATTTTCTTTTGCCCCTTAAATCTCTCTTCCATGTTGGAACATGACCTGCATGCATATTCTCTCCAGTTTACCCTCTAGTTCCTTTGTTCCTTTGCCACGTATCTCAGATATTACCTGATTTATTACCAGGAAACCAACAGGTTTGACAGATGGCAATTTGCCTGGTATTAATTGCTGGGAAACTGCTCACTCAGAGATCTTATCCCTTCATTTTCTACTCCTTATACTAATTGGCATTCCTGATAGGTGATAAGGAAGAATAATAATTAGATATAGATGGAGCATTTTGACTGATGCAATATACACAGCAAATATACCTGAGTAGCAACAATTACAACTGCACAGGAGCTGTCAGGAGGCTTTATACAGAGGCTGGTGCATCATATGCAGAGAGAAAATTACTGTACATCTTTTCAGAGCTACCTTGGCTATCCATGAAAGTATTGCTTTAGAAGGTGTTAATTAGTCTGTCCCCCAGTGTCCAGTGACCAATTTCACAAGCTCTGTTGTGCATCTGCTGTACTAACATGAGTCAGGGGACGTCCCAACCAGGCAGCGCAACAGAAATGAACAGATGGGGCTGTTCAGGAAAGGGAATGTTTCTCAACAAGAGCCTTCAGAAATATTTATTTTATGAGCAAAGATTAATACCTTTAATTTGTTATGGAAAAAAAACCAAGAAATACTATTGCATTGGTTAACTGTTTCAGACTTGTGTTTTATTATAACTATATGATGAATAAATATCTGGAGTCAGTCTGGCCAGACAAGAGAAGTTTCTTGAATGCTGACCATTGTGATTTTAATGAAAATCGAAGTAACATGTATTTTGAGGTAACAACAATGTGAAAGTGGAACTCCGACAGGGTCTTCATGCTGAGAGATCTGTCAGAAAGCTGCCCCAGCTTGTTAATGTTCATTTACACTTTCAAATAAGTGTCCTTTTTATGTGTTCAAACACCTTTTGTTTTGACTTTCTGTGACTCATTTATTGAGCAGTGTTGCTGACAGGAACTTTGACCCAAAAAATTCAGAGTCAGTTGTGTGGAATTTCAGTAAAACACAAGTACACATCCAAAAATACTCTCTTGAAAAAGTTGGGAGGATGCCTCAGCTTTTTCAAAATAGAAATATATTACGTGGTTATACATATTCCTATCAAAGCAGCTCACATGGTACGGGCTAGATGCTAATTATCAGCACGTGTTATAAAAAGAATTACAAACAAAGAAGGAGAATGAAAAAGGTGTTTGAGTGAAATACACAACCATTTGAAATCAAATGAAAGGACAGAGTCCTTCAGCTATTGCTCTCCAGAGAAATATACACCCAGAGATGGGAAGAATCCATCCCCTTCTTTCTTTAGCTCTTTTTTTTCCGTCCTCCCTCAGCAGCCTTGAATTTGATGTCAGGAGCTGGTCTGAAGTCTGTAGTCATGGGCTCTCTGCCAAAACAAGCAAGCAGTATGTTCACAAGCTGTTATAATCAGCTACAACTAGTAACTAATTTTTCTTGCAGCAATTGAACCTAAGAAAGGATGAGGATATGACCTCCTTTGTTCCTCCTTATTTCTATTTGGTGCTCTTTTTTCCCTCCTTTTTTATTTTTTCTTACCTGAAAATATATTCCACACATTGCTAAAAACTGATTGTTTCTCTTTTCCTGCAAAATTGATCTATATGTCAGGATGACGGTTTAGGAAAATATGCCTACCTTTCTTAAGATCACATGCTACAGAAATATCTCTTTGGGTCTATAGCCTGTGCAGAAATCCTTATGAGATGAGGACTTTTCTATTTGATAAATCCTAACTTTTGGTCATATGTCATGTAGTAGCCTCTGGATGATTTATTCACTTCTCAAATGTGATGACAGAAGTCATATGACTGCTACCACAAAACTAAACAAAATAAAACAAGACAAGGCAAAATAGTTTGAAGACGATTAAACAGTCCATCAGATAATGAAGTCCTACATCTGTGTGTAGTCCTGTGCAATGGAAGAGGTGAAAGTCTGACCTTTATTATCTTAATGGATTTAATACTAAAAACATGCAGAAGAGAATTTCACAGTGAAGCAGAGAGTTATGGAGATATGCAGTTCCTTTCAGGGAAAATAAATCTGTTTGCTTAGTTTCTCAGAACATCTTCATTTCCCCTCAGATTTTTTTACCTTCATCTCTCATACACTCAGCATTTGTCCTCACTTTTTCTGCAGAGATATGTTCTTACAGGAGAGGAAGCATTACTAGAAATCCTGAGAGATTCATCCCCTCTGTGGCTGGGAGTCATTTGAAGCTTCACATCTAAGTGCTCTTCCACCTTTTTTCTGGGCACCCTAACCCCAGCCTTGACAACAGACTTAGTCTGCACACTCCAAAGCTACAGGCAGTACAAAGTGACCTTCCAGCCAACTGCTTGTGCTTGGCCTTTCTGAATTTCTTCTTTTTTTGCGTGGAAAAGAAAGCCACAGAGTTAAAAAAAAGCTTTTAGTCTTCTATCCAGAAGGTTTATGCTGCTCAGGACCTGTTCCTCATGCCAGGATGCATGTGGCACAACTTGCTCTCCTGATAGCATCAGCAGGACCTCAGGGAAAGCCAGTTTTTCCCCTTTCTGCTCATTTTTTATTGAATTCACCTGTTTGCTTGGACAGGAAACAGCCATTGATCTCTTTGTGCCCTGTGTGCAATAGTATGAGGACTTGATTTTATTCCAGACCTCAAGCCACAGAAAAATCTAAACATTAGCAGTGCTGAAGACCTTAGAGAGTGAAAATTTATATATAACCCTATATTTACTATTTCAGACCCACAGTGCTTCAGAGTTGCTTTCTTCTCCAACTAGGTTCAGTGTTTAACACTAACAGGGCTTTCAAAGAGCCTGGCTCCTGGCCTAATGTTAGTCCAGGGGAAATGAGATGATCACAATGGTAATAATTTGTATGTTGGGCTTTAAGTCAGATGTGGTTGCTATATTCTCAGTTTATCTGTCCATATGGACTTTCAAAGACGGGAAAGCAGTGTGGTAACAATTTGCTTTAAAAGGCCCCTGCTTTCTTGGTTGGTAGAAGGTTTAAGGAGTTTGTTCAACTTTCATTTAAATGTAAAAAAAAATAAAAATAATTTAAAAACATTGCCAACCACTATAATATTAATCATCTCTGGCTGGATGTTGCATTGCTGGTGTAGCCAGGCACATACTTGAGTTGTCAGGTTCAGTTTTCTTTCAATTCCCTTTGATTGTGTAAGTCAGGCTCGGTTCTCACTAAGGTTGTGCTAGCAGCAGCAGGCTTTTTAGTGAAATCTTCAACTCTGTGTGACTCAAGGATTATGAAATGGAAATAGCTTTGACAGATGAATAGTCAGTCCCTCCTCCCTCACACAACCTGGTGCTGGTGCTGAGCCCAACAGACATGCAGGTGCTGGGCAGGATGAGCCAGGCTGTGAGAGAGGGCTGGAACACTGCATGGTCAGCAGTGCCATGAACTGTGGATTTATTCCTGCCTCACAACTCCTGTAAGGAGGAGTTTAAAGGAAAAGAAGGATCTTGGTCCTGCGCAGTCGTGATTTGTCAGATTAAATTCTTTATAGTGATGGTATGATTAATGGGAAGTGTAATGTACTTGTGTTGATTTTTCCAAGCATCTTAGTTGCTCCGCTTGAATTTCTGAAAGACCTTGAAAAAGAAACCAAGAGTAACTGGCTGCTAAAACACGACTGTCAAAACACAGCAATTCACTCTTTTGTACCAGTCTTTCAATTTTCAGCTATGAAAGTACATTAAATTGACAGAAATTACCAAAACCTCTTTTAATTTACCCGATCAAGAAAATAAATAAAACTAAGTCTGATTCATTTTCGTCCTCAGAAATTTTCTTTGTCATTGTTTCTATATCTTGGGTGTTCTATATACACTTACGAAGATCATCTTTACAGCGGCAAGTTGGCATGGAAGTTTTTGCAAGGTCACACCTAATATTGCATGAAGTTTAATAATACTTAAAAAAAGAGCTCCATGACATACAGGTTTTCACCGTTTTCATGGATAGTGGAGGTTTCTAGAAGTATTTTAATCTCAGTCTTAGAAACCATTTAATATCCAGAACCACTTTATCATTTTGTAATGATATTTCTAGAGGGATTGTTCTGACCATTCAAATTTGCAGTGTTTTTTCTGAAATTTGTATTATCCTAAAAATAAAACTCAGGAAGTAATTTTTTTTAATATATTCAATATCCTACTACTTTTGCTCAAAAACATAGGTCCTCTGTGAAATAAAAGTGCTGCTTCACAAAGATCTCCACTAACTACACTAATTACTTGCTACAATATTGCTGACATAAAAATATAAGTGCATCTTTGCCAGCATGGCAATAATATTGAAAAAGATTAGCAATGATACTGCGGTTTCATTGATATCTGCATAAAATTGCTGGACACTGGAAGGGTCTGACCCTTGCAATTTGAATTTGAGATGTGCTTCCAACCAGCTTGATAGCACCTTACACAGAGAGAAAGACAGAGTCATCAGCCACAATTGGTTGATCACAATGAAGTGAAAAATACTTGTATTTTGCCCTGTAAATTAGTTCTGTCAGTGTTTCCCAAGTATTCACAACAATCTACACAAGTAGAAGAATTGTGTTCTCTCTGGGGTTTTGCAAAGGTGAAAGACAAGGTCAGTTTCCCCTGGTGTATTTATTGATTTCATTGCATCTGCTGATGAGCCTGTAGATGTGGACAAAAGCTGGGGTCTGATCCAGCATAGGGTGGACCTGCCAGGATCTGGCTGTCAGGATCCAGCTCAGCAGAACAGCTGCACCAGGATCCTTTTAGCAAGAGTTTCATTTCCTCACCTTAGTGCAAGCCCAAAGCTCAACCTGTGAAGGAACACATGAAATAACTTCGGGAATCTCTCCCCTTGGCACCAGGAGCATGGATCTGACCTAACATGTACCAGCAGTCATAAAGGCTCATTTGGGCAGGCTGTCAAGGCAAAACGTGTTTCTGCTTTTATGCATGCTACAAAAAATCACATCCATAGTAGCAGCTTTATTTTTTCTTTTTGGTGGATAACATTATGTTCCGGTTTACTCAGTGGAGAACCTACCTATTTAATGCAAATGCATAGAATATAAAGGAGAGTGGATCAAATCCACACTGCCTGTGGAGTTTATTTATGACTGCATAAAAACATAAATGTCTTATACGTCATAAAAATGTCCTTCCCCTTCTCTTCTGGCACAGCTTTCCATACTTTTGTCTCCAAGTTTGTGAAGTTTTGTCCAGATTAAAGCAAATGTGAGATTAAACAGACCTTATACCACAAAACCTTGGAAACAAAATATGTTCCATTAAAAAAATCATCAAAGAGTTCAACCCTTCTGCAAATCACCCATCTATTGCATTATAAACTCATTTTAGCTAATCTAGCTGTTCTCTGTTTTTTCATCTCTTTCAGTGAAAAAAAAATAGAATTGGAGGAATATATTTTCTTCTGAGTATCAACTGAGAAAGAAGATGATTGCACCTGTTTCTAAGCTTTATGGATAGCTCCTTTTTCTGAATCCTATAGTTTAAAGACACTGAGTACTAGTCCCTTGAATAGCCTGTCTCCTTCCAAACTTTACCTTCTCTTGTAGAAGTTACTAAGCCTGACAGAACAGCATAACAGAGAAGTAGCAAGCTGGTGGTCTGGTACTGACAACTTACAGGCAGTAAAGACACTGAATTGAGACCCAGTAAAAAAGACTTTTCCACCCCTACTTCCCGACATTCTCTGGCAAAGTCCTATCAAGCAAGCAGCTGCCAATCTCTTTAACACTATCCCATATTTAGTTCAGTATTTGGTTGAATAATTTCAGCCTAGGACTGGATTTTGTACCTTGCACTTAACTTAGTTTATATTTGTCAATGGTGAGATGGAACTTATCATGTGGGGATGATTCAAATGGGTATTTCTTCAGTGGATCAGAGCCAATTGTGATTCCAAGACTATTTTAATTCCATTTACAAATCTCAGTGGAAGTTGTGAAAGGTAGTAATATAAGAGGAACCCTAGGAATTCTTTTAAGATTTTGAGGAGCAGCTGCACCTTTGCACAAGCAGCAGGAAATGGAAGACAGGACAAGGCTTCCTGTAGTAGCAAACCAAGTGCTGCCATTTTTTATGTGCAAGGGCTTTAAGGTTTTTTTTTTTCATTTCATCACTAATCAGTAATGTCTTACTCATGAGACTCTCAAGCTCATTTTGCAGTAAAAGAAGAGCTGAAAAAATTTAGTAAACTGCTCTTGACTGGGAACTACCTTCAAGACAAATAGACCAGGAGTTTTCCTCATTCATGAGACACCAGTGATTCAGAGTATTGCTTTGATCCCAAAACACAGAAAACAAAGGTGGGAGGAAGTGTTTTGCCCTTGTACTTCTTGTTTCCTAATCTGTCCAGGAGTAGGAAGCATGAACATAGGCATAGTGACAACAGATGCTTTAAAAAGTCTGCCAAAGTTACTCCCTCCTTTTAGGAGTTTTTTCCTCCCTCCATCTCTTAACTCTTTGTGTACCTGGCAAGGTATTCTCTCTCCCCACAGGCCCATTAGTCTTTGCAATACCTGAAATTCATCAGACCTGGCCAGCCCATGGAATTATCTGATGATATAAATTCTACATGCTGAAATGTGTGGAGAAGAGGCTTCCAGTTTGAGGCTTAGCAATAGCAGATAATGAAAAAAAGAAAATACATTTATTGGCAAGGATTAAGTGACTATGACATAGGAAAGGAACGAAGCATTGTAGCTGTCCAGTTTTGTACTCTCTACCATAATGATAGTCTCTAGACAGACACTTAACTCTATTGAAAGTTCTGGCATGGTTTATCAAGTGACCACAATCTGAATAATGTCTTCTCTTATTGCTGCAATGACTTTGAAAATTCATGGCTAATGCCTGTGATTTGTTATCATATGGATGGATCTGGAAGTTTCTAAGGCTTCTCATATCTACAATTAATTTTTCCCACTGCGACAGTTTAAATCCTCCCAAACACAAACAGTTTTTCACATAATTAATTTCAAGCCTTTATGCACAGTAACATGTCTGTAAACTCAAAGTGAAGCACAAATGTAATTGCAGGACTGGATCTGCGCCACCGATCCTTTGCCTAGAAAATCTCTTACTTGCTGCAGAGGAGCCCAGAGCATGACCATTTTGGCCAGTGCACAAATATTTTGGCTTGGAATGCAGCTGTGATGTCCCCAGCCTCCTCCTTCTCTCCTCTCCCCTCCGCACTGCAGCCTGGATTGAGGATTTCCATGCCATGATCTGCTGGTGAGGGATTGAGCAGCAGTGGGGGTGGTGTCACTCCATTCCTCAGCCACAGAACATCTGCAAAGCAAAGCCCAAACACTGCTGGAAAGTGGGAGGTGTGTAGGAAAGCAAACAACCAGTAAGGCATGACAGCAGCACCAAGGGCAAAAGCAGTTATTTTTTAATAACTTATTTTATTTATTTAGTCAAACTCTTGATTTTGGCCAAAAATCTTCAAAACAAACACACATGAGAAAAACTCCAAACAAATCACATAGAAATAAAATTCCTTTGTCTAGGGCCCTGATTTTGGTACTGTTTCTTAAAAGAGAAATTAAACAGGAATGGAAAAACCCTAAACACTTTGTTAAAACAGTGTGCTCAGTCTGAAAACTAAAATGAAAGAGTTTCATTTTGAAAGACTCTTACACCATGATTTCTTCTCTAGACCTACTAGTTACTACTGTTCGCACTCCAGTTATTTACCTTGTGTCACTAATCAGATAATCACAATATTTCATAAAAACAAGAATCGAGTCTAAGGCCCCACCTAATCCAGACAGGTGATGTCACTGGATGTGGTAATCTCAGGCCATCATCCACCATCCATCTGATAATTCAATTACCAAGCCCATTACTTTGTCAAATAGGTTTATGCAACATGTATCAAAACCTGCTTGGACAACAGAATCCATATGTGATTCCCGGATAGAGTGTAGAAAATTGCGGAAGTGGAGGGGCAGGGTGGTGATGGTTGAAGGGGGATGTGGATGGGTGAAGGGGGAGTAAGGAGGCAGAGGATAAATGCAGGAAAGGGTGGCAGGGTGGTTGTCCATGTGTCTGGGTTCCAGGAAAGCTTTAGAGGCTTCTCTATGTCAGGTAGTTCTGGCAAAGATTTCTGCCAAGGGCGCATAAGCTGGGTGATGAGGCACAGAAAGTTAAGTAGTCATACTCTTGTCTCATATTCAACAATGATAAGAATCTCATTAGAAGAAATTGAAACTAATCCAGTATTCCCCTTATTTGTTATTTCTTAAAAGACATGTTGTTTACACTTCCAGGTAAGTCCACACTGCATCTGCCTATATTGACTTATGATCCCTCCCCAACCTTTTTTCTTAACTAAGGAAAGCAAGTATTTATTTTATATGCTAAATTTTATAAGACAGACTACATGCTACAGCACAACTTTGTGGCCAATCCTGAGTCCTTCTGTTGTGCAGTTGCAGGACGCAAGAGGTCCTAGCCAAAGAAGTAGACTCCAAATGAGAAAACAGCATGAACACTTCAGCTGGGATTTGTGAGATAGAGGGAGTAGCAGGAGAAATTGTGGAAATCCGATTGATGATTATTTACAAGTAACAAATTACTTGAAGAATAAGGAAGAAGAATAATAATTTGCATAAATAGATTGATTTACATCACCACAATACTGGGCAGAATTAATAGCACTAGTAATTTAATTGTGTGTCTTATGTCTCTAATTGATCTGCTTTTCATTCCTATGGAGGAGACTTGAAAATGAACAACAGAGAATCCTAAATCTTTTCAGTTTTGAGGAAGTCCTGCTCCTCACAAAGTTAATAAAACCTGTGTATGAGTTAACAGTCTTGCTCACAGGCACCAGAGCTCTAACCTTTCTGCACTGCTCACCTCTGAGAAATTTGCAAAAATGTACTAAATGACTTGCCAGAAATCTGTGATTTCCCAAAGTGCTCAGCATTGCAGTTTGGGAATTGCATATTCCCAGTGCATTAGCAGACCTTCAGCTCCGTTTTTTCTTATCGAGATTCTCAAATGAAGAAAACATGAACCTCTACCCAACAATAAATCAAGACAGATTTATACATTTCAGATGATAAATACATAAAAAGTTTTCAGCACAGCCCAAATAATTTCTGTTTTACACTCAGTGATAAAGCTGACTTAAATCTTCTAGCAAAGTAATATTTCTTAGCATTGTCCTTATACTGTGCTCTGTAGGAAATAATATAAACCCCATAACATTTGGCTTAATTTCCAGCAGACAAAAAAAGGCTGAGTTTTTTTCAAACATTGGAATTATCAACTGTAAAAGAACGATTGGTCTCACTGAAGGCCAATGCAAGGATGGAATCAGTTGTCTCCTTGCTTTGTACTCTTTGTGCAGGGAGTTCACCTGTCCCCTCACCCTGTTGCGTGTCTGTGAGTGGATCAGCTTATCTTGAAGCATCAATAATAGGTAGGTTGCTGTTCTCACTGGAAAACTTGACTTTATATGAAATAACTTGTGAGAGAGGATGGCTTGAAAACATGAGGCCAATTTGAGAAATTTAGCATCAAGGTATCTTGCATAAGGGATAAGAGAATCTGCTGCTCTGATTCAGGAGGACATCTTAACATGTCAAATCTAGTAGATACCTGCTTGCATTGGAATTATCTCACTGTCCTGAAACTGGCTTCAGTGCCTTACAAAACTCCTACAGGTCTTGCCTTAGCCACAAAAATGTGTGTTGACTCAACTGAGATAACAATCCATATTTTCAGATGCTTATTCACATTTCAAACAGATCAAAGTTGAGTTTTCTCTCAGTACTTCTGCAGCTGGTCTCTCAAAATTGTAAAACTTGGTACAAAGAGCAAGAGGGAAAAAAGAGAAGTATTGTAACAGCATCGGGCTGTTATTTGCTCAGACTAGTGTTATTTCTTCACGTTTGGTCAGCTGTTACTGTTCTATACAAGTGAAATTCACAGAAGAAACTAGATCCATGTCCATATTATTAACACATTGTAAACTGGCATTTATTGCATTTCAATCATAAATAGTTAAATGTTGAAAAAAAATCATGATATATTGACATTTGATTTTTCTCCCTAACCTATGTTATGTGTTTTTTTGTGGCATTTCTATTCAACCTGCCTCTAGACAAATAAATAGGAGAAGACTACAGAATACTACCGTTAAGCAATGTGCTTTTAAAATAAGAATGATAATGGTAATAGTAATGCATTCCACAGATATGATTACTGTGCTTGTGCTGTTAAGCCTTGACATTTTCAGAAAGGAGAAGGAGGAATGTGAACAAAATATCTAGTGGGGCAAAGCATGATTCTGGCACTGAAAACATCTGGAATTACCTGAAATCCGAATATAAGTCACTTAAAAACAGAAAAGGGACTGAACATTAAAGGTCAGTTTCAGAGATCATAGAGTCACAGAATCACAGAATCAACCAAGTTGGAAATGACCTTCGAGATCATCAAGTCCAACCCTTCATCCAACACTGCCATGGTTACTACACCATGACACTAAGTGCCACATGCAGTTTCATCTTAAAAACCTCCAGGGACGGTGAATCCACCAGCTCTGTGGGCAGCCCATTCCAATGGCTGATTACTCTCTCTGTAAAGAATTTCTTCCTAATATCCAACCTAAACCTCCCCTGGCAGAGCTTAAGACCCTCTTGTCCTACTGCTGGTTGCCTGAGAGAAGAGACCAACCCCCACCTGGCTACAACCTCCTTTCAGGGAGTTGTAGAGAGCGATGAGGTCTCCCCTGAGCCTTCTCTTCTCCAGGCTAAACAACCCCAGCTCCTTCAGCCTCTCCTCATAGGACTTGTGCTCAAGTCTCTTCACCAGCCTGGTTGGTCTTCTCTGCACCTGCTCCAGCACCTCAATATCCTTCCTGAACTGAGGGGCCCAGAACTGGACACAGCACTCCAGG
>VXAY01007043.1:125900-149245 GCA_013399855.1 Oxyruncus cristatus
ATCGACACTGCCCCCCAGCTTGGTGTCATCTGCAAATTAACTAATGGTGGACTCAATCCCCTCATCTAAATCATCGATAAAGATGTTAAACAGAACTGGGCCCAACACTGATCCCTGGGGGACACCACCAGTGACCGGCTGCCAACTGGATGCAGCCCCGTTCACCACCACTCTCTGGGCCCGACCATCAGCCAGTTCCTAACCCAGCACAGAGTGCCCCTGGCCAAGCCCTGGGCTGCAGCTTTTTCAGCAGCGTGCCATGGCAGACATGTCAAAGGCTTCGCTGAAGTCCAGACAGACACATCCACAGCCTTCCCCTCATCCACCAGGTGGGTCACCTGATCGTAAAAGGAGATCAAGTTGGTCAGACAGGACCTGCCCTTCAAAAACCTGTGCTGGGTTTGCAAATGGAGCCCTCACAACCAGAGCTAGAACAAGTTAGGAACAGCACAGTTTTTGTTGTTTTCAGAGAGGAATGTAGAGCATTCACAGCTTCTTAAAACATTATCCTGGGATCCTGCAAATTTCAGAGACCCAGTGTATAGCTGAGACTGGAGGGGACCTCTGGATGTAATAATCTTGGGCCATTGTCTGCAACCGCATAGTCCAAGCCTGGGTCAACCCCCTTGCAGGCTATTCAGGGTAGGTTTTGAATATCGCCATGGATGGAGGCTCCACAATCTCTCTGCGCAGTCCACCCGTCTGCCCAGTTGGATGATCAGGTGTTTTTATATTTAAGTGGAATTTCCTGTATTTCAGTTTGTGTCCATTACCTCTTGTCCTTCACTGGACACCACCAAGAAGGATCTGGCTCTGTCTTCCTTACACACTCCCACCACGTACTTGCATACATTAACATATGTATTATTTTACATAAATCTCCTACCAAGATGCAGAAAATCCCTCATTGCTTCATCTTCAATAAACCTCCATCAAAAGAAGAATATTAGAAGTACTCAGTGAAGTAACATGTGCGAAAACAGATGTTTTTTATCATCCCATTTCTGGCAGTCTTTCACACTGGGGATTTTATCTCATGCACTACGAATGGTGTCATGCACATGTTAGAATACCCCTGTGGATTGGTTTATGTGGGTATACAGTCAGCTGCCAATTCAAACAGTGTGCAGCAAAAATGCAGAGGTCTTTTTTCATAGAAATGATGAGGAATGTCCTGTGGCAATCCGTCTGACTTCACTCCACCAAGATGTTTCCACTCTGAAAGTTAACTGGGAATTATAAAGTCATGTAATTATATTGGGAAAACAAAGATGATCCAGGTGCTTTATAGTATGGTTCTGGTAGAGGGTATGGTTCTAATAAAGAGATGTGGTTTTATCCAATCATCTTTTTGTTTCTCTTTTTTTCCTTTTAAATCCACCTTGCTATTTTTGCTCCTCCCAAAAAGAAATAAAAAGAATTAAGGAAATTTTCCCCCTTCCTTTCCACGTCTTACTGGTTTTTGTTGTTGTCTTTTTGTTGTTGGGTGAGGGTCTTTGTCTTTTTTTGTTAGTTGGTGTTTGGTTTTTTTTTTAATTTATTTATTTATTTTTTTATTTTGTTTTTGTTTGTTTCATTTTGTTTTATTTTTTCATAGGAGGTCTTTCACATAGAAAGCCTGATTCAGACCTTGCAAAAACTGAGTATATAGAGGATATCCATGAACAGTCCAGCTCTAACAGGTGATCTCTTTATATGTCCACAGGAACAATCAGCTATAGTTAAGGACACAGTTATTTTCTTAGTCTGATCTTCAAGGTCTCCAATACTGGAGAAACTGTAGGTTATTACTGTATTTAGCTAGAAATATTTTGGTAGCAGCAAAGCTGATACCTGGCCTTGTGCACATAGTCACACATAGCCTTCCATTCGTGGCATTGTGCAGTGAGCCATCCTGATGGCTCTAGGTCCTGTTTCAAATGCTTGATTTTATCAGTCCCAGCTGTCTCCCAAAGAGGCTGTGTCTCAGTCCCACAGCTCTTTTCTGATCCTTCTTTGGTCTAAATGAGCAGGTCCTGTATGCTGCCCCAAAAACTCTGATGATTTTGTTGGTTTTACCTTTTTGGTCTTGCGGTACCAGTTTGTGAAATTATAATTGGAAGATTTCTAGCCTGAGGCTGAGATTAATTATTTGTATGAAAGAGTGAACACTGTTAAAGGAGTAGATGCTGCCTGAGCATTCTCACATCATTCAATCAAGGAGTCAGAGTTTCCTCCTTATTCAGGCTCACCCTCAGGTCTCCCATAGTGGAGTCTTAGGTGTCAGATTGATCAAACTAAATAATATAATAGAGTGGTACAGCAGCAGGTCAGCTCGAGCTGGGACACAGAACAAAGGAATCCTCTCACAATTATACTCTGATCACTTTGCACCTGCCCCTCATGTGCTCTTGGTCCAGTGGTGATTCTTGGTCTGGGGTTCCTCTGACACCACTTAGAATTCTTTCTCTGTGCCCACACAGGCAGAAATACAGAGAAATCTCTGATTTTACCTTGTTGAGTTGCAGTTTCTGCTGACAGCTATATCCTCCTTCTAGTTTGTGCTTCCAGTGCACCTGCTTGCTGGCAGAGCATAGGAAGCTAAAAACGCCCCAGACTTGGGATAAACATTGTTCAACAACAACTGAAACATCAGGAAATTAACTCTATTCCAGCTGACAGCAGATCTTGGTGTGAGTTCACAGCTTGTGGCACAACGCTTCAGCAAATCCAGCTGCTTATGCAGCAAGCAACATACTAAATCACACAGTATTGTTATGTAATTCATTCTACTTAAAACTTTCTCATCTATGCTAAGCAACTAATATCTCTCAAATACAGACCATCTCCCAACCCCAGATTTCTCTCCTCCTGTAATTTGCACATGAATTGTATTTGCCTTCACCATCTTCACATTTCCGTATTTCTTTTTCCTGTCAGAAGCCAAACTTAGCAACACTAACAACTCTTCAGCTTGGATGCTCAAACTCTGCTTAGTCTTTGGCAACACAAAGATGTTCTGACTCCATTATGAATATAATAGTTAAATGATGTGAATTTAAACCAGCAGTGCTCAGACTTTCAGCACTACAAAGCACTGTCATGCGGAGGATGCTCATTGAATAACCTTCACACTTCCAGTCAAATATCAATTAAAAGCACTAGCAAGCCAAAATGGTCATGTTGACTGTGTTCATGGATGCCAGTGGTAGTCTCCAGATCACAAGTATATAAATTAAAAACGAGAAGAATCCCAAGCTTAATTGCTACTTCTGTGTTTCATCTGATTTTATATCCACAATATGCAAAATACATCCAGCACATGGCATTTGCAGCTCCCAGCCAAACTGGGATCAGTTTAAAACAAGCACATGTTTACTCAGAACTGACCTGCTTTTAAGATAGTTGCACAATAAGTTGTTTCTATTCTCTTGTATTTAATGGGGTTTATTGACAACAGATTTCTATAGTTTAAAAAAAAAAAAAAATTAAGCCCCAAGAGACAATTTTTTATCTTATCTCAGCTTTTGCAGCAGATATCATAATGAAAATCATGTATTTCACAAACACATTTGAAAAAAAATCCACTCATGGGATTTGCAACGTCTTTAGTAAGGCACTTGCAATTGCAAAGAAAAAATTGCAATGTATTAGAGGAATAACCACTGCTAAACAGGGACCTTCTCTTTGTAAAATCAACTAAGTGGCCCAATGTGCTTATTTTATGCTAATAGGTTTATTATTGAAAATAATAGTCATTATTATACTGCAGATAGTGGTGTACTCTTTTCCTGGTTGAAGTCTTGAGAGCATGAGCGTTCCAAGAAGAAGGAACAAATCTGTTTACTCTAACATTTCCTATTTTATTTGCTTCTCTTCCAATGATGAAAAATTTCCATCTTATTAAAAAAACCCCAACATTATGCGAGATTTTTCAGCAGTGTGCATTTCTGACTTTGCTCAACTCTCAGAGCAGTTAATACATCCCAGAAAAATATTGGAGTAGAAATAAGTGATTCGTGATTTTGAAAACTCGTCCCAGAAGGAAGTGCGGTCTCTTCAGCCCCGCCGGCACATCATGAAACTGACACTTCCCAGTATCATCTGTATTTTGGGAATTTCCCATTAGCAACAAACATTGCAGTTTCTCAGGGGCTGCTGATCCGACTGTCTCAAAGCAAAGCAACTCCATTTTACCTCCTCTGGTGTTGCTGTGCTTGCCTTGTCCTAGGGAGGATTTTTAGGTGCAAGGGTTTGTGCCAAAGTATCCTGAGGTGAGTTTCAGTGAATGGGGAAAACTCCATTTTGGGTGCATAAATTTTAATAAGGCAAAGGGACATGAAACATGAGCAAGAATACTTTAGTGTGAATTTAAGCACCAACAGAAACACAGGATAATTTGTGAAGGGCTTACATGCAGAGACTAAAACATTCTAGCAAACACTCAAAGTTGAGCAGGACTTTAGTTTTCAAGCAAAAACTTTTACTGCCAAAACTTGCAGAATAAGTGACATCAGAACAGCTCATGATGTCTGGACAGTGTGTCTAAAGTAGCATCGGAAATGGTCTAAAATTGGACATTTAACTTCTTTCTGGTTTCTAAATTGAGCGTTTTTCATTTGTAGTTGACACCTAAATACATACAGAACTAACAGGAGAAAACAATGAGAAATATTTGTATCATAAGTAAAAGCTAGGTGTGGGCCAAAGATTATTTCTCTTTTTAAATAAATGTCAATCAATGTCTTTTATAATTGAGACATAATAAAATTAAGAAGTATTAATTCAGTTACCTAGAAATTCAAAGTTCTTAATGATATAGAAAAAAATCAGTTTATTCTTTAAGAGAAACAAATATTTTATCTAGGTGCAGTCACCACTGTTACTGTTGGTACAGCATAGCTTCCCTTTCACAGTGCCTCAGATGTGGCCCACAGATATTATCCAGTCTTGTAATCGTGCTCATCAGTGTAAGAACTGAAATTGGCATTGAAAACAGTGCAGCCAGAAAGTAAGAAAAAAAAACAAAATTAAGCACCTGCATTCTTTAGCATTCACCAAGTGCTATGGTTTTCCACAGGTCTTTCAAATTAGTTGAAATGACTTTTTGTCCATCTGTCTTTCCTTCCTGTCTATCAATTTGTACTGTCCTCACCTCACAAATGTATCTCTTTTTTACCTTGGCTAAGCAAAAGCATTTTGGTACTGAGGAGTAAAACTATTTTATGCTTCTCTGAGATGGAAAGAATCTACCACCTTTAGTATCTGAAGTCCCTACAGCACTGTGGACTGATTAAGTAACATATACATTAGCAATCTTACATGGAGGAGCAAATACCAAGGTTTTTTTCACTGCGAGGTGGGTAACTTATACATTAAAGGAATCTTTTGTTTTTTCACGTATTTGAAAAAATAAAGACAATTTTGACCAATGTCTGTCTTTGTCTCTGTGGAGGGCAGGAAAAGTGGATGTATGACTTACTAGAACACTTACTCTGCTTTTACCCTTCAAAACCAAGTCATTACAAGCTTTCTCATTATATTTTTCTTATTAGTTTTATTGTTTTAGTAGAAAAATTGAAGAGGGTAATAAAAGCAACTTCTCTGTGATGTTTCATATTTGTTACACTACTTTAAAATTTAGTTGATGAAGCGCTATTGAAACTTGTCCAGTCACTTGGCTGGGATCTCAGATACAAGAAATTTAATTTTCAGTTCTGTGTCTACCATTGAGGTGTTTTGTTTTTGTTTTTTTTTTCACAGCCAGGCATACTTTGCATTTAGTGTCTTTATAAACAAGATGAATTTCAAATTAGTCCCATCATTTTTTTACAGTGCAGGAGAAACGAAGGGGGGAGGACTTCATTTCAGTTTGATGTAGTATTTTGAGTCAACACAAACCATTTTTTTTGCCATTTTGCCAGAAAAAAAAAATCAAGTTCAGCTGTGAGTCAAGGCAAGCCAGAACCTCCCAACTGTTTTATTCTGGCTGTTACACTGAAAAAAAAATCATTTATCACTCTGAGATATGCTGCTATACGCCATAGGATGAGTGGCCATTTGTTTTCGAGCTTCTTTGGGTAGAGAAGGAGAATACATTTCTTCTTCATACACTTTTAATTCCCTCTCTTCTATTTTTTTGGTTTTTTGGTGTGTGTGTGTTTTTTTTTTTGGGCAGGGGGTTGCTTTTGTTCTTGTTTGTTTGTTTTTTGTTTATGTGAGCACATTGCCGTTGATACCTGCCAAAACCAGAGCCATTCCTTGGCAGTACCACATGGCACTGGCAAAAGAGTTGTTGTACATCCCGGCCCTTCAGTTCCCTATTCAACCCAAATCAAAGAAGGAAATAGTTTTTTAAGGTATTTGCAGCTGAAGTTCAGAGTTTCTTCTTCTCTGTACTTGATATCTATATTTTTATGTCTTTGGAAAAAGTATGAGCTCATCAATGCCAAGGTTGTGTTGGGCATCTCACTTGCACTGTGCAGCAGTATCATTCAAAATACTTAAATATAAAAGTGTTTAACAAGCCTGAGTTTCATGTTTGACACCAATTCTCAGTTATTTCTAAGAATTTCTGGAGTTTTACTGCATTGCAGAAATCAAATTTAAAACCCTCAAACGTCTTTCCAAAATTAATTTTCTAGCCTCTGAGTAGTACTTGCCATTTCAACTGGTGTGATTTTATCTCCATAGCTCTAGGATTTTATGCCTCTTTTGCACACATGTAATTGATTATACTGAATGTGCGAGTAGAGGAAAATCAGATCTGATGAATTTTGTGTCACATCCACAAAAACTGGACAGAAAATTAAGTCATGAATTCTACTTTTTGAATTAGCAAACATGAAAGAGCTGAGTCACATTCCGATTTCTGCAATGCCAGCGTAAAGTAAAGGAAATCATACAGCCCTAAAAACTCTGTCATGGCATATGTAATAGATATGTAAAGACAATTCTTTATGATGAAGTTAGCAACCAGGGGAAAATCCAGATTAATTCTCCATCTCCAAACAGTTCAAAATACCAATGGAAACAAACTGTATGTCCTACCACAATTAGAAATGGAAAACAATGTGTTTAACAAATAACCATGCAATTTGTTAAATTACTGTGGAATTAAGTCAAGCTTTACATTCATCTGTATTGCACTCATCTTCTGCAGATTTTCCCTTGTCTTTTCTGATCTGATTTAATTTTCTGGAATCTGATGCAGGAATAAGGCAACCCAGAAACCACTAACCAAACAAAACCTGAGGAAGAAGTAAACTTTTTTCTTTTGGTAGTTGCTGCTATCTCCCCAGTGAGGACAACCTGGTGTGGTCAGCTGGAGACAAGCTATAATGACTTCTCAGTTGTCATAGATTGCTTTCTTTTTTGATTAATCTAGAGGTTAAACATTGTAGTTTAATTTACCAACACTCTCAAAATTAGAGAGTGGAATGCAAAGAATTAAGAGCCTGACAGGATGCAATATGCTCTGCACTTCTTTTGGAAAAAAAGAAAAAGATTTTAAAGATGTGCATTTAGATTAGGTAAAAATATCCAATGCAGCACAGCTTCAGAATCAGCATTCTGCATTTTTTTGTGGTGGTGGTGGTGGATGGTTTTTATTTATTTTTGTTTGTTTCTTTCTTTCTTTTTTTTGGATTGGTTTTGTTTTGTTTTCAACTCCTGACTTTCCAGAAAGTGCGTGTTTGGTTTCCACTGCATTCGATGATTTTTCTGGACAACTATTTCCTCAGACTTGTCCTAATCTTTATGTCTACATTTATGATTCCCTCCTGTTTCCCAGGCCTCAGTTTTCTGCAGGGTGGTTGCTTTGCTCTCTAGTAAAACAGTGCTGGAGCCTGATGGTGGCTCTGTCATGGAAGGGAAAACTGTGTGGGCCACTTGGGACACAGAGATAGCTTTTCAGTGGGATGGATCTGTAGTAACTCTCACTTTAGGGTCCTGGAAAAGCCTACTACATTCCCTGAAGAGCACAAAAAAAAAAAAAAAACAAAAACCAAGAGTCAGAGCTTAATTGTATTAATGTCAGGCATTGTTTCCTGTCTCTTTTTAGGTTTTTACATTTGTCTCCTAACACCATTTCATTCCGGCACCTGCACATATATCAGTGAATTTTGCTCACTCTAACAAGAAGTTTAAAACACTGTTTTTTACACATAGACACAGCAAGACCTCTTTTCACCTTCAAATGTTACTGATGCCTTTTTTCTTTATGGCAACATTACATAAATTACCACCTCTTATGTGCTTGTAAGGCAGTGCTCATCTTCTCAGTTTCATGTGCTTGCGTTCCCCCCAGTTGTGTGTATCCAATATCCCATGTCTTCAATTTGGTCCTACTCCACTCAAACCACCATACTCTCTATGCCCTTCTTCTCTTTCTAAGATTGGTGAGTGAGACAATACATCTGTGACTGGGATCCTTTCAGGACAACCATTGCAGCAATGGAAAATGCTGCCTCTTAATGTTTCCCTCATCTCTTCCTTCATGTGCCATTAGTTTAATGGTGAGAAAGTTGGAGAGATGTAAAAGCTTCTAGCTCCATCTTCAGCATGAGATTATGAAAAAAACAGACTTGGCAACTCATTACAACGATTTATTTTTTTTCAGGGGAGTCTGAAATCCTTGAGACTTTAACTTTACAGGTTAACTACTAAATGGTTTCCAGCTCCAGAAAAAAGTTTTCCTGTGGAGTTCCTGAGAGCTGGCAATGATGTTTCTGCTGTTTCTCTACTGCTTGCTCAGGGGAGGCAAACTGATTTTCCTTGCTTTAGCTGGTGCAAGGAAATCAAGAACCAATCATCTTGATGTGTATTTTGCCATTTTGTAGGTCACACAAAGTTCTTCAAATGTAGTTCCCTTACCTAAAGACATGCCATGGTGTCCACACATCAGACAGACATGGTGATATCCACACATCAGACAGACATGGTGATATAAGGTACTCCAGTCATCACCAGTCTCTAGATCCCAGGATGGGCCCTGGAAGAGAAGGTTTTATCATCCTACTGTACCAATAGAAGGCTTCACTGGATGCTGTTTTAAACCTACTTCTTTTCCACAGCAATCATTTCTGAGGAAAACAAAACCAAACCCAAAAGAGAGCCCAGGAAAAAAAATTAAAAAAAAAGAAAAAGAAACATTATCTCACTTGGTTTTGAGTCAGCCTCTCCAGAGTCCTCAGAGAGCAGAAGAGCAAACAAGACTATGTTCAGAATGTTCTCGTTCATGAGCTGGGCTTAAACAAATGCACCAGAGCAATGAAAAACACATTGAAAACAAATCCAGAAGCAAACCCATTCCCTGAAAACCAGGACTCTGACTGGGGTAACGAGGCAGCAAGCAAAAGACAGGAAAGATATTTTTTTTAAACCTACAGGCTGTACCTCTAAATACAATTAACAGAAATGGATGTCTGCAAGTGCTGCTCTGCTCTTGACAGGTACTGTGCTATTAAAAGCACATGAATTTGGGTGTAGCAGCTGCCTTTAGGGATCTAACTGACTCAGCAAAGAAAGACCACACAACTCAGAGAGCTGATGCACTGCAGGCTGCATCCCACATGGAGTTCCACCAGAACTACCTCCTCAGGTTCAGGTCACCCAAGAAAAAACATGCTGATAATATGATAAGTGTGTACAGTTGGTGTTGTATTCAGGTACCAGATGTTTGTCTGAGAGTGAAGGGAACATGTAGACCTGTTACAGTTCCTCATATTGAGGGAATGGGATGGAAGACACACATTCTATGAGGTGAAGAGCAGGAGGAGAAGAATTTTGACCTTCACCACTGGATTAATGTTATAAATTGTAAGAAAACAACCTAACCGACTCCCTTGCAAATTCTGGGGACTCAAAAGTATTTTTCTATGTGCTGGGAGAGCTTACCAAGCATGTTTATGTCTGTGGGTATTTCAGTATTCACACAATCATTTAGTTCTTCCATTCATTCAGTTCTCACCCTTCTATACCCATCTTAGTGCATCATCTGAGTTCTGAAGAGGCTTCTAGGTCACACTGGTAATTGATGTGAAATGGGAGTGGAAGTTTCAGAGAAGCTGAAGGAGCTATTTTTGACTTGCGCTTGTTAGCTATTTCATGGCTAACATGAAGGAGGGAGATGTGGGATTTGGTGCACACAGTTTAGTCTCAACAGTCACAGCAGTTGCAGTAAATCTTTAAGTAGCTTCTCTTCCACCAGTTAATCTACTTTCATCTAATTTTATGAAATATCAGTAAGTGGTAGTTAATTTTAAGAGGTGTTTTTCTTTCCTCAGAATCATGGCATGTATACAAATGCAAAAAATGGACTGGAAGAGTCCTCCTGACCCACCTCCTGAATATGACACTATTTGTTACAGAAAAACAATTAACAAGAGGCAATGAAACCTGATTTCTTTAATCTGTGCTGTGATGAAAGCTCCCCTGATGTGTGCTAGTCTTTCTGGAAGCACTCAGTGCTGCCACTAATCCTTTGCATTCTTCAGAGAATGCTCATTGATTTAACTACCATCAAATGTAATTATGTTGTCCGCAGGTATGTTTGTAATGCCCTTACACTGACATACCTTTGAGGCCATTGAGTAATTTCTCCTGAACGTAGAAGGACACAAAGGGATAAGAAGGAATCATTTAAAGCTGTGTTTCTGCAGCTTTCCAGATGCCTTTGACCTTACTTTCTGCTGCACAGGTATTGTACTCACATGGAAGCAAGGTCAAAACAAACCACCATCCAGGGACCTTGAAGGCCCCACAAGTAAGTTTAAAAACTAACACTAAGGTCTGAGGATTAGAAAATTTAGTCTTAATATGGCTGCTTAGACCAAGACTAGACATGGGTGATGTGTATCTGCCATCTACTTTCCACATGGATATTAGAATAAAAGGAATTATAGAACTTTTGGGTTGGAAGTGACCTTAAAGATCATTTTGTTCCAACCACCTGCCATGGGCAGGGACACCTTACAATAGCCTGGGTTACTCCAAAGCCCATCCAACCTGGCCTTGAACTCTTCCAGGGATGGGACAGCCATAGCTTCTCTGAGCAACCTGTGCCAGTGTCTCACCACTTTCATAGAAAAGAAATTCTTCCTAACATCTAATGTAAACCTGCCTTCTTTCTGTTTAAAGCCACTTCACCTTGTCCTGACAGTACCTGCCAGGTAATACATCCCTCTCACTCCTTTTTATAAGCCCCCTTCAGGTACTGGAAGCTTCACATCCGCCAAAACCCCCAGGTCCTTCTCCACAGGCCAGCTCTCAATGAATTCTTCTCCCAGTTTCCCCTCATGTGTGGGGTTGCCCTGACTCAGGTGCAATACCTTGACTTTGGACTTGTTGAACTTCCTGAGTTTCTTGTTCACAGCTTCTCTCTGCTTTCATCTCCAGCAGCCCATATATAACGTACTTTAGTTTACATCTCCTGGCACTAGTAAAGAAAACCTCTTCCACTTCATGTGCAAAAACACACACACACACACACACACACACAGACACACAGACAAAGACACGTAGAAAATAGTTTTTATACTTCTAGTTTTATGCAACCACATAAGGAATAAATCTTGAGAGCCACCCTGCTGTAAGAGTGAGAAAAATATATCCCTTTTCTAAATTCTCTAAATGAAGTGACAACTATGCCTAGGATTTCAGAAGAGGCTGGGAGACAGCTGTAATCCTAACACTATCTACTTGGAAAGAAGGCTAGGACAGATCTGCACCTAGAATGCTGAAAGACAGCAGCTAGCTTTACGGGCTGGGACAAGCTCACAGCAACCTTCCCACACGTGGTGATGCAACTACCTCACCATCAGCAACTCAGAAACAGATCAAATTAGATTCCAGTCTCTTGGTAAGAGGAGAGTCTGGTCCCACTGTTGCCGTGGGAGCAGCAGGTTTGTGCTGGTGCATTGAAATGAGACCTTGTCTCTGAAGAACCTCTCACCCAAGGCAATAATCTCTCCACTCAGACGTTATACACGATGAGCACTTGCAATATTGAAACCAAAGCCAGAGATTCAGGATGACCAGCAAGAAGCATCCAAGGAAGAGTTTATCTCCTTCTGTTTCACATGCTAACTGAAGAGTGCTTTTTCTGTCCTTCTCAGGGTGAATCAACAATTGTGTTTGACCACTGAAACATCCAGCAGGGAAATCCCACTGCACCAGTTGTGTGAAGACATTACAGAAGGTCTCCTGCCTAGTGCCTGGAACTGGGGACAGTTTGGACAGTGCTTGGATGGCTACCTGGAGCAAAATATATTTAGAAATCTAGTTGCATATTTTTATCATAGAATCATAGAATCATAGAATCATAGAATCAGATGGGTTGGAAAGGACCTCTGAGATCATCAAGTCCAACCCTTGATCCAACACCACCGCGGTTACTAGACTATGGCACTAAGTGCCATGTCCAGCCTCATCTTGAAAACCTCCAGGGGTGGAGAATTCACCACTTCCCTGGGCAGCCCATTCCAATGGCTGATTACCACCTCTGTAAAGAATTTCTTTCTGATATCTAACCTAAACCTCCCCTGGCACAGCTTAAGGCCATGCCCTCTTGTCTTCCTGCTGGTTGCCTGGGAGAAGAGACCAACCCCCACCTGGCTACAACCTCCTTTCAGGGAGTTGTCGAGAGTGATGAGGTCTCCCCTGAGCCTTCTCTTCTCCAGGCTAAACAACCCCAGCTCCTTCAGCCTCTCCTCATAGGGCTTGTGCTTAAGTCCCTTCACCAGCCTGGTTACTCTCCTCTGGATCTGCTCCAGCACCTCAATGTCCCTCCTGAACTGAGGGGCCCAGAACTGGACACAGCACTCCAGGTGTGGCCTCACCAGTGCTGAGTACAGGGGCAGAATCACCTCCCTGCTCCTGCTGGCCACACTGTTCCTGATCCAGGCCAGGATGCCCTTGGCCTTCTTGCCCACCTGGGCACACTGCTGGCTCATGTTCAGCGTCCTGTCAATCCAAACTCCCAGATCCCTTTCTGCCTGGCTGCTCTCCAGCCACTCTGTGCCCAGCCTGTAGCGCTGCAGGGGGTTGTTGTGGCCAAAGTGCAGGACCCAGCACTTGGCCTTGTTGAACCTCATCCCATTGGAATCAGCCCAGCTCTCCAGTCTGTCCAGGTCCCTCTGCAGAGCCCTCCTGCCTTCCAGCTGATCGACCTGACCCCCAGCTTGGTGTCATCTGCAAATTTACTAATGGTGCACTCTATCCCTTCATCTAAATCATCAATAAAGATATTAGACAGGACAACAGGCTCCACACAAATGTTGCAGCTCTCTAAAGCTATTTTTGTATACTTTTGTAAAAACAGAGAGGGTCCTGCCTGTAAGATGAGGGCCCTCCAGTTTGACAAATGAAATTTAGTTTTATAAATCTGAGTCTTTGTGAGTCTTACTCCTTTGGAGGTCATGATGGTCTGTATTTTCAAGTCAACCAAAACATGTTTACTTTTTTGTGGCATTATATACCTGTCACACAGGTAAATAAATTATTTTAATAGGTGGCCTAGATACTTCCCTGCACATTAAAGGAAGGAGAAAATTTATTTCTGTAATTAAGTCCGTAGTCATAAATATAGCTATGACTCTATTTACATGTGGACATAACAGTCTGCTTTTTAACATACACTCATTCTACACTGTTTGTTCTGCCATAAATGCGTCCTTTCCACACTGAAATGTCATTTCAGTAGGGTCAAAAGAAAGTAAAATGATGTGTTAAATCCAGGTATGCTGAATCCTCATGGTCCACTAACCTGTTTTCTTTATTAGCACAGTAGAAACTAATGAAAAAAATGATATAAATGATTCTGGTATTTCGGTTCTTCCAACAGCACCTTCTTGTTTTAAAAGCATCAGCCTGTGCAGCTGTCACTGACACGAGTTATTCAAGTTTTTCTAATTGCCATTTAGATTTGACATCAATCCCTCCCCCATCTAGCCTTTTCAAAATGCTTTAAAGTAAAGTATTATTTTGCAAAAATGGGAACCATCTGAGTTTCTCTGTGCAATGAGTAAAAATTGCAGGGATGGTGTATATGGTGACTGAAAGAGCAAACAAGAAGAAGGAGGAATCTGTGTATGGAAACAAAGCAATTATAGCAAAGAGAGGTGATAAGGACTGTGCTGGTATTCTTTGGCCTTTGCCAAGAAGAACCAGGGGGAGGCAGGCACAATTTAAGCAGGAGTGAGGCATGGAACTTTAGAAGGCCCTCTGAAATTCCTAGCCATGTAGTTTTCTGGTACCTTCATAATTAAGTTGGGGAGCACAGATTACTGGGATATACAAGTCACAACATCTTTGAGTAATCCATAATTTGCAACATTATAATAGCAATGCAATTTTATGATGAAAAAGCCTTTTAGACACATTGGTAAGAACTGATTAATTACTAAAGTCAGACATATTCATTAAAGGCTAGATCAGGAAAAAATGTCTGGCTAACTGCTACACTCAAGAGAAGTAAGGAGTGAAACTGGGCTGTAGTGCAACTTGATTATCAAGTTACTGCCTAAAGCCTTTAGTTCAGCAAGTAAACAACCAAATTATTTGCTCTTTACTCTTAAGTTCAGGTTTCTGTTGGAAGTAATTTACTGTACCCACAGAACCAAAGAAGGTACAAGAGAACAAAAAGGGAACAAGTTGTCAGATGGGCCTGCAGTTGTAAACTGACCTAACTTCACTGATCCTGCTTGAAAGGTGTCAGTTTGCACCTGCTGAAGATCTGATCTTTACATAGAAGGCAAGAAAACTAAGACAAAGTGTGTCTGTTTTCAGACATACAGCTCAGCTCTGTAGTCTGGTGCCACTGCAGTTCCTATGAGGTACCCCACTAGTACTTCCAACTCTGAAGACTTCAGCCAAAATTTTACAGCACTGGATTTTCACAAAGGTGTAAACAAAATTGCTCTGGTAAACACACTGCCTGACCAATACCTGACACCAGCACCCTTTTTGGTGCACTCTGGGGTTTAGAGCGACCTGAATTGACAGTTCCTGCCATGCTGGTGAGCACACAGTTCTACCTACCTCAGCAGAAGAGGAGATTCCAAAGGAAGGGGAACCATAGCAGGATGAGCTGCATGTTGAGAAGCTGGTGTTGTGGGAGTTATCTAAGAGCAAAGCAGAAAAATCCATGCTTAACTGAGAATATTAGGCCATAAAATGAGCTCTGTATAACACTTAGTTAAAACAGAATACCTGAGGGAGTATAAAACTTTTGCATGTTGGCATGGACAGAAAATGCTGTTGTGGATGAGTTATTTCATTGCGTGACAATTGAAATAAATGTTGTGGAAGTATTTACATGTTTTTTTGGATGTTACCATCCCCTTCACTTTGATAAGATGCAGGCAAAATAGCTTTCATAACTTTAGAAATCCCTTTTCACTCATATTTTATATAAGCCCTGTAAAGCTGAAAGTACAATATGTTTCCTCACTGCACTCAATCTCTCTTATGCATGGTTATTGCCAGAAATACACAGAACCACCTGGTTTGCTATTCCGTGAGCTCACATTCAGGCTAATATCTTACTACCATTTTCTATCAGCTTAATATTTTATTTAAAACACACGTAACACACATACATACATACGTATGTTCATATAAATATTCTTAAAGATATAAAATTGTCTGAAATTCGGTATCAATTTGAAATAAAATAAAAATATATAAGACACATTTTTTTTTACCTGTTTGAGGGTTTATTGCAAGAAACAATGTGTATCATAAAAGATTTTTAGGAGTACAACCGTTACCAGAATAAGTACATGCATTTGTTTCAGGCTCTCAGGAACTGCCTTATATACTACCTTATTTACTAATTAAACTGTGAATTTTATAAATGATCTTGATGAATGGCAAAATGTAGCTCAGGAAGGAGCTGAGATCCTCTCTCCTTCTGACTAGGCTGATTTGAAATTTATCTCAAAGAATTTCACCACACTCTAAATAGAACTAGTCCAACTTCTGAATAGTTCCTCTGATGGGAGACAGGTTTTTTTTTTAAAGAAAAGATTTTCATAAATATATATATTTTTTTAATGAAGATAGGGTGTGATTTGCTTAGCAAAAAATATGTTGGAAGAAAAAATAAAAACATACTTGCTTTCATCTCCATTCTTCATGCTGAAGATGATCCTCTCCCACCTAGTTCTAATCACAGTACGAAACACACAACTAAAGCCTCCAGGCTTCGTTTCCAACGCTGGTGAAGACCCTCCAAAAATTAGATACACCAGGAGGACCTTTTCACCGCATCTTCCTCTTCTCTCAGTCCACATGATTTGGAACAAAAAGTATCATCATTTCTGTTTCTACCTGAAGTATCAGTCAACTGATACTTTACACAAAGAAGATTATTCTGCTGGGAAAATTATCTTCTGAGGGAAGAGAAAACTTCACGGAATACAGCCAAATCCAGTTCTTCAGCATTGCTGGTCTATGACTTCCCAGGGAACCAGAAGCCCCTTCTCTACAGCTCAGATATACAGTATTCATCCTTCAGTAACCCATTTTTCAGATTGTGGAGTTGCAGAAAAACACAAAAAATATCATTCAGTATTACAGGACTGATTTTTCCTTTTAAGTGTCCTGATAAGAAAAGATGACAGAGTCAGTATTCTCTTTTAAGGTGTTATTTTACATTGCTTAGAAATTTGTCTTTAACGCTGCAATCAAGACAACAGGTTCACAAAAGCACTAGCAACTTGGATCATCCAGAAAATTAAAGTGAGGAAAAAAAAAACCCAAACCAAATGAAAACAAAAACCAACTTCAGAGCTATTCTCAACATAAAAGCAACCTGTAAATTTAAATATCAAAGAATCTGACCTATGACTAATTGAACTTTAAAACCCAGATTTTTCAGTTAAAAAAATTACCTTATTATAAAATTCTTCTGCAATTAAAGATGAATAAGTAAATAAATAGTAATTTAGACACCACCAAAACACCAAAATCCTTAGCAGGTTATAGATTATAATTTGTTACCCTCAGTATTCTGCTGGAAAAAAACAGATGTTAAAAACATTATAATGCTTTAAGTACTGTTTGCTTGAGAGAAGCAAAATATGCTCACTATGTTTGACTTTTATTTGGAGGTATGAATCCTCTCTGAGAAATGAAAAACTAAATGTCCTTAAACCAAGCCTGCAAAACCCATACGTGTCAAATACTGTGAAATATACAGTAAGATACAAAGGTTTCCTCAACCTTTGAGGCTTGGTGGCAGTTGGAAATAAAATACCAAGCCCAGCTTCTGAACTAACCTAACATTTTGTGTGAACACAGTGAAGTCAGTGTGGAAGGTAAGCAGCTCTTTGCAGCCAGCAATTTATCTGGTAATTAAGTCTTTTGTTTTATTCTGTGAGAAGGACATTCAACCCAACTTAACTTTAACAAATACATCAATCATTACGAGCTGATTCAAAGATGAGACTCATTTGGTGAACGATCTGCAAGCTGTTCATTTCAGCAGTTTTCCATCCTTCTTCAGACATTCCTCATGTTAACTGACTGTTGCATGGAATTTCTGTTTCCATACTCTGCAGAAAGAGCAAGACTTTCATAAAAAATAGTAGGAAGATCAAAAATATTGCTAAAGGAAGAGGTGCCCATACCAAGTGTGAAACAGGTTGCCTGGGCATTCTCGTGGAAGCAGCAATGAACGTAAACAACCACTCTGTAAACAATAGGAGGTTTCTACCAAAACTGCTTTTGGTAGAAAGATGGGACTTTACAAAGCTCTTTTGGTTTAGTTTGCTCGTTTAAAAGCCCTAGCACAGTGCCATAGTGTTGTGAAGCTACTTCACATCCACATTACTTTCCACAAGCTACGCTCTGCAGACAGATTTCTCCCCCTTTGATGCACATATTCCTTTTCCAGAGAGAAGATTACGATGCATGACGGGATTTATGGAGCATGATGGGATATACAGTTCAGCCAAGAAGAAAAATTAGGAGGATGGAGCAACCCAGTCACCAATCCCACGAGGCACTCTAATATAAACTTCAAAGAAACAGTTTACTTGTCTGTCAAAATCATTTGCTCCTAGACTGAAGTAGTATAAAAATTATATTTTATTTTAAAAACTGATACAGTCATTAAGGACCATGCTCTTTTTTAATATTTTTTCTTTAATTGATGTTTTCCCTTGTTCCTCATGAAGAGTTCTTTTTTCCAATTCAGTGTCCAAAGTAAAAAAGAGCAGAAAACCAAAGATCAGCTTGATCCAAATTAAAAAAAAAAAATTCCTTGAAATGAATACCTGCCAAAAATTTTCTTTACCTAATAAACATTTTGCTAAATTCCAGGAAACAAGAAAATACATTTGGCAAATCTAACCTCACTCTGTTCAAAGTCAAACCCCCAATTTTATTTTCTATAATGAAACCTTCCTGTAAAGGTGAAGAGTTTTAAAATGGAAATATCAAAGAAAACATTTTGATCTTCCTGATGAACCTTCCTCCCACTCACAAATGCTTTTTTTACTTTCCTCCAATATCATAAATGTTATTACTGGGAAATTAGAGTTTTGGAGAATAAGAAAGAAGGTATGGGAAAGAAAGAGGGACAAGGCAATTAGTAACATAAATATTTACATAATTGTAAGTATCTTTTGAACCCCCCAGTCATATCGTGCACTGTCCATGGATGCTACTTAAGAGAACATGAACATTAAAATGTTTCTCCAGAATATCTTGAAGTCAACCTGAAGACTCCAAATTGCTTCACTAAGCACTGGACCAGGCTCTTTGGCATCTGGAGCTGGAACGATTCATTGCTCTTTTTGCCAGTTCTGACAAAAGCTATTTGAATTGAATGTTGTACATCCAAATAGACAGCAAAAAACTGATCAGAAAAAAAAAAAAAAGGATATGTTTTCATTTAAATTGTATTGCTTAGGTTGTCTCTGTAGATTTATATAATTCTTCATTTTGCCAAGTTGGCATTTCTATTAGTTCAAACAATGAGTGCATCCAGTTGAAAGTTCTGAAAGAACTAAAACCAGATTTTTTAAAAAATATTTTCAAATTTGCAAATCCAAAGATGTCACCAGCTACCTAACCTCCCTACTTTTTCTCTCTTTATTTCCTGTAACACTGTCATGATGACAAACATGATTCCGCCAAATCTCTGCTAAAACACAGAACAAGATCATGGGACTGAACCATAGCAGAGAAAACAGCTCAATCAGCAGTCTCCAATGTATCATTAGCAGCTTTGTTAATATTTGAAGAATGAAAGTGACTATTTAATATTTTATATTAAACATACTGGGGCCTGTGAAAAGCAGATAACAGATACTGACTTTCATTTCGAGGACAACAGTTTTTGCAGTGAAAAAGACCTCAGTGATCTTGGGTGTGAACAGGGAGTCAAAATTTTCACTTCACCCAAGTCCATGGATATATTAAACTGTACTACTTGTGATCACACTGAGGATGCACATGCTGCCAATCAAAGACCGAATCATTTTGAGAAGTGTCACTGCACCATTTCAACACTCTGGGCTTCTTTTCCCAGCATCTCACAGAGCTGCTCTGAAGAGCCAAGTGGAGGAGATGAAATTTTTAAGTAAAGATCCCAAAATTAAAAAAAAAAAAACCAACAAACAAGCCACCAAACCAAGCACAAGGTTTCACTGGATGGAATTGTCTGGATCACTAGTACAGCTTTGCTCAGGAATGTGTATAGGTTTCACATTTGGCCTTTACAGGGCTGTAAACCCTGCAGGATCATAGACCTTGAATTTTTAGCGTTAGTCATGAAACAGAGTAGTCTGCTATAAAGCACTAGCAAGTCAATTGCCTTGGGGTTTTTTGTTTTGTCTTGTGGGATTTTTTTTGTTGTTTTGTCTTGTGGGGTATTTTTTGTTTTATTGGAAGGGGGGTGTCTTCTGGGTCGTTCTGGAAACTGGTGATAAATTTTTCATGTCTTTTTCACCTTAAACCCTCTCACCTTCAATCCTAATTGCTAATCCTACTAATTTAGCAGCTGTTGAAGATCTACATTCATGAGCAAGTGGTGTCGCTGTTGAAGGGCTTCACATAGAATGAGGACTTCTGCTATTGTACATACCTCAAAAAAGAGCTAAAAGAGAGAAGTTTTCAAAATATTTAGTAGCAGTGGCCTCATGTCCTTCACTGCATTCATTTTGAAAGGGATTTAAATGGCACTAAATTCTGTTCATTGCTTTGGAAATGTCTGAACAGCAAAGGCAGAACTGCAGGCTGGCCCACATCACAAACATGGGATCAGTTCCTGCCATAGCAGAAAGCTGCTGAGCAATTTGCTCCAGCTGGCTAGTCTTTGTGTACTCCCAAAACACAACCTCTCCCGTCTGCAGATGTTCCTTCCCTCTCCCAAGGCCTGTTTGGTTGGACTTAATACCATGAAGCATTAAATGGATGGGTTCCGAGGCACTTGAGTCCTGACTTGATCTCTGCAAGGCTGTTTATGAACTCAGCTTCCTCATCACCATCTTCCTCCCACCTCCCAGTGGGTTGGTGCAATGACCAAGCAGAATACCTGAACTGTGAATTGGAACTGGTGGGATTGCCTGAGAAAGCAGCTTGGGCTTGGATTCCAACCAGAAGGTGGAGCAGTGATGGCACCCAGAAGCAGAAGTCACAGTCAAATTGTGTGTCCCCCAGCTAGAAAGTGGGAAAGCAGTTGCATTCCTAGCTTCGAGTTTCCCCTGAATACATCACGAGAAGGGCTCAGATCCACAGTACCCAGCGTTTGAACAATGGGTTTGAACGTCAGTTTTCCCTCACCACTGCGAGCTGCCCCGTAGTTTCCCAGGTGGGGAACATCTACGTCTATGAGAGCACCAGGCAGAAGCACCTGCACCAGGACAGAAAAATGCTTTTAATCACTGGCTCTAGGGGCTAGCACTAGGTCACCCAAAGAAAAGAGGAGGAAAGAGCATGTCAGAAAACCAGCATGCACTCAGAGGAAAACAGGAAGGATTAGGGAGTAGGTTTAGCAGCAGGGCTGGTGAATCACTATACAATTTCCATGCCAGAGCATGTTTAAATATTAGATAAATTTTGCCTGTAGTGGATAGGCCGGTTATTGTTCAGTGCAGTGAAGTGGGAAAGCAGAAACTTCACAGCACCAATGAAATTACAGTCACCAGGGACAGATTCTGCCTCCTTTTCTCCTGCAGAGCAGAACCCTGTCGTACAGGAAACATCTCTGCTTACATGAAGGATGCTGGTTGTCCGTTGGCACCTGAGGCAGCACCGTGGTGCTGAGTTAGTGAAAAACAACAAAGCAAGCCCTGCTGGTTATTGTACCCTGCTGTCAATGCACAGGGAAAAGATTTCCCACTCAGAGATGATAAAGCTGCAGAACTGTAGCAGAAGAAGCTCACTCAGAACTGGATGTTCAGACTGGATCCGTACTCCACTTGCTGGCTACTTTTTTTTTTTTTCTTTTTTTCTGCTTTTTCTTTTCTTCAGCTTTGTAAGCTGTGGGGGAGGGAAGGCGGAGGAGAGGGGAAGGGAGGTTAAGGAAGATCCCAGCAATGGTGAGTCATCAGAGCCTGATACTTATTTAGCAAAGAGCATGAATCTAATTACTGCACAGGCAATAGCTGCTGTGAAACAGCATGAGACAGCGTGCTTTTCATCAGGCTCAGCAGGGTGAGCAGTAAAAGCTCCATGGGGAAATACGATTGTACGCTGACCTGCTCCTATCCTGTTACTTCATGCTGTAGAGGAGGAGAAGCACAGTCTGGCACCCATAGGAGAGTTAGATGTGTTCATGTCTTTCTGCTCATCTTCTTCCCAAAACCCCAACAGGCTGTGACGGCAAGCCTAAAAAGGACCACTCATAATCCAGTTTGCTTTAATAACCAAGAATTAAGCTACTTCTATTTTAATCTGACTTGCTCAGCATCCAGTTGTTCTTGTCCTGAAAGCAGAGGCCATCAATGAATACCAGCATCGTTTCATGATGAGCCTGCTGCTGAGCATTTCCCAGGGCTGGCAGACTGGTGCTGCTGGGAGCCACATGGTAACACAAACACCCCTGAAACAACTTTCGAGGCCCATAGGTATACAAACCACACACACACAAACCCACAAGAAACAGAAACACTGTGTTCTGTCAGTACTGGTTAACACTGTTGCCTAGAGCCTGGTTTTCAAATAAACAGAGTATTTGTTTTCCTAGCTGGAAGTGTAAAGTGAGCCACAAAGGATCAAGCATAAGTTTCCCTTTCTTGTTGCATCACAAGAAATCTGTGCTCTCTGTGAGCTTGGCAGCAGATGCTGATATGGTGACTATCAAATATAGAGGTCAACATACAACCTCCCCAAGAGGAAACAGGAGAAAACCATCCTACCTCCCTTCTGCTTCTCTCCCATCTGTCTACAGGACCAAATAGGTTTCCAGCTCCCAAGAATGCCTGTGTCAGCATCCTTCTTTAACTTGTGAGCACCACCAGCTCTCCAGTTAATGCCAAGACCTGTCAGCTTCACAAATAAAACTGTTCTGTGAAAGGGCTCACTGTTTTATTACTTCTTTGCCTGATGTGACAAGATTTCCCATTCCATTTACACAGTTTTCTCATAGACAGGTAGTCAAGGTGAGGTGCTGCCCCACTGTAGTTCCTCTAGTCTCTGTGTTTTTTACAGTTTTGGAGCTCAAAATACACCTAAAATA
The DNA here is from genome assembly GCA_013399855.1 of Oxyruncus cristatus. Taxonomy (NCBI): domain Eukaryota; kingdom Metazoa; phylum Chordata; class Aves; order Passeriformes; family Cotingidae; genus Oxyruncus; species Oxyruncus cristatus. The sequence continues at coordinate 148,570 of VXAY01007043.1, forward strand.
TTGAGGAAAAGGACGTTTGAGAGGGAATACTTGGATACACAAATGGGTGTTGCACAAGTACACTTAGACATCTCCTTTATTCTGGCCCATATCCACAGCAACAAGAACAAGAAATAAGACCTTTTGATCCTTGTGTGTTGTTCACAGGTAACTCAGAGAAATGTCTCCTGAGGCTCCTCCTAGGTTAACTAAGCCAGGTTAACTAGATTAACTTGCCTTTGGCAATTCTTTTCAAACTGAAAAAATTCCAGATGTTCAGGCTAAGCACAGCATTTATTAAGGCTGTGATCCAAGGACTGATGTGTTCCAAATGCTCTTAAGTTTGTATTAGTACCCTATACAGAGAAAAAAAATCAATCTTCAGCTTCTTAAAAACCACTACTATACAGTAGAATGTATGCACACTGCATGCAGACATGAAATTTTTAGCAAGATCAGAAGAGATCTCCAGGATGATCTTGCCATTCCAAGAGCCTCACCCAGCCATTTCTGCATGAGGTGAGAGCTTCTATGTGAGCCATAGTATATCTTATTTTGAAAGCTACTGATCTTGGTTTAAAGATTGGAGAATTCCCCATGGCCCTAAGGTAAGTTATTCTAAAAGATAATTATGCTCTCAAAAAAAAAAAAAAAAGAAAAAAGAAAACCCAAAAAAACCCCAACAACCCCCCCCCCC
>VXAY01007043.1:149264-159443 GCA_013399855.1 Oxyruncus cristatus
CAAACCAAATAAAAACAAACCACTTTATTATTTATCTAAACCTGGCTACCTTCAGCTTCCAAGTGTTGCCTTGTATTCTGCCATTTATGGGTTAAGAGCATTTTGGGTCAGAAATCTCCTCCCCATGTAGGTACTTGCATGTTATAATTACGTCAGCTCTTAATGTTTCTGGATGAAGTAAGTAGATTTAGCTTTTTAAAGTTTCTCACTGCAAGACAGATTTTTTCCCAGCCTCAAATAATTCCTAAAACTCTTTCCTGTACCCACTCAGATTTTCCAAAATCCATTATGGATGCGGACTGCAGGATTAAAAACAGTATTCTGGTCCTATGCTTATTTTATAGTCTTAATTCCACCTCCTCGTGCCTACTGCTGTCCCTATCACTCTGGGAACACTTGTTCATATGTGTTACCCACCATATGAGCAGCCTTTTTGAGGTCAATCGGTTCCAGGTTTCAGTAGTCCATGTTAAAAGTCCACATATCACTCTCTTGTTTAATTTTTTTGGCCTTGAACCCGTCTGTGTGGAAATATCCTCTGATCGTGAGGGTATGTCAGCCCAAAGAAGTCAGGGGGATCTTCAAAGTTAAATTCTTTCAACAGAAGTTCTTGTCACTTGAAGGTTGTTGAAGGAGTTATTTTGCTTTTAGGTTTTGTTGGTTTTTTTTTTTAGATAACAGCATTAATCAGGAACATCTGTTTTCTGTTAAATATATATTTTATTGCCATACTTATTACTGGCACTTGTAAGCAAGGAATAGAACAGAAAGCAAATTTAAGGGAAAATGATATATTTAGTACAAAGCTTCTATCCTTTTTTTCGTTTGTCTGTTTTTTGATTTTCCCAGGCTAATAACAAATAAGCTGTTTTGGACAAGATATGAGAAAAAAGCATTGATCTTGCTTCTTTCTATTTTCTTACTGGGGTGGGTTTCTGCGGATGGGTTTTGGTGGGGGTGGGGCTACAAGGGTGGCTTCTGTTAGAAGCTGCTAGAAGCTTCCCCTGAGCTGTAGAGCCAGTGCCGGCCGGCTCCAGGACGGACTTCCTGCCGCTGAACAAGGCTGAGCCAATCAGCAGCATGGGAACACCTCTGGGATAACATTTCGGAACGGAGGAGTGCTGCACAGAAGAAATTCCAGCCAGGGAAGAGCGGAGTGAGAACATGGGAGAACAACGCAGACACCAACGTCAGTGCAGCAGGAGCGGGGGGAGCCTTCCCTGGGAGCAGGGGAAGGACTCGGAGCTGAGGTCCCTGCACCCCTGAGGCCCGTGGAGGACCACTGGGGTGCAGAGACGTCCCTGCAGCCCGTGGAGGAGGTGGATGCATGAAGGAGGCTGTGACCCTGTGGGAGGCCCAGGATGGAGCGAGAGACCTGTGGCCTGTGGAGAGGGAAACCTACTGCAGTAAGTTTTTCCCGGGTAGGACTTGTGGCCCTGTGGGGGACCGACGTCGGTACAGCTCATCCGTGAAGGACTACACCCCACGGAGGAGTAACCCATGGGACAGCAGATTAGAAGAACTGCTGCCTGAGGGGTGGACTCCTACAGGAGAGGTCCATCAAGGACTGTCTCCATGGGAGGGACCCCATGGGAGCAGGGGAAGGACTCAGATCTGTGGCCCCCCTGTAGCCTGTGGTGAAGACCATGGTGAAACAGGTTGTCCCCTTGCAGCCCATGGAGTGGGCTGAGTCTCCGAGTGCAGATACCCGACTGCATCCTATGGAGGAGTGACCCATGGGACAAGCAGAGTGGGAAGAACTGCTGCCCGAGGGGTGGACTCACACAATGGCTGACTGCGGCCCCCCTTCCCCGTCCCCCTGCACCACTGGTGGGGGGAAGGAGGGAAAACATGGAAGGAAGGAGGGGTGGAGGGATGGTGTTTTTAAGACTGTTTTATTTCTCACTTTTTGTCTCTTGTCCTGTTAGTAATAAATTTAGTGTTATCCCCACTTTGAGTCTGTTTTGCCCATGAAAGTAATCAACAAATGACCTACCTCTCCCAGCTCTTATCTCCCCTTAAGAATTCTTGGCTGGTTTTTTTCTCTCTCCTATGTCTAGTGTCAGAGGGAGGGTGATAGAGTGGCTTTAGTGGGTGCCTGGCACCTGGCCAGGGTCAACCCACTACACTTATCACAACTGAGAACTGAGTACATTTGTGAGCATAAGAATAAATGCTTGAAAAACAATTACGGTCCAATTTTAATGCCACGTATTTGAAACCTCTAAACCTCTTTTTATCGTGTCTCTGATATCTAGATTTATTGACAGTAATAATGAGAGTTCTAGAACAGGCTATCTTTGCTTCTCCTCATATTGCTGATTTTGGATTTGAGACTGAACTCAATCCTAGCACAACTTCAATAATACACTGTAACCCCTCTACCACATGGAATTATTCTCCATAAAAAGTAGCAGGAGAACATTTTAATAAACATTTTATTTCACAAAAATCAGCACTGCTTGCCATCCAGTGGCACGGGTCTTCACAGGGACACCAACTCCAATGGTTTCAGAACTTTTGTCCTCAAAAACACCAAAAACACCACTGACTTCAAGACTTTGGTACTTTCTCTCCCAAAGGAGACAGACTGTCTGGACAGACATAATTACAGGAATCTGGAGAAACAGTAGTAAGTGACTCACAAAAATCAGCATGACAAGAAGAAGACCAGACCATAGCAAAACACTCCCTCACCTTAGCCAAAATATGGTGGGTGCTGAGTCTCAGTAGCATTTTTGCCCATTTTCATTATTGAAACAACTCTTCTGAAGGCAGGAAAAACTTGCTGGGTTGCTGTCTGAGAAACCAAAACAGTTATGAAGACTTTGTAGCTTTATCTGCAAGATAACCATATGGAAAATGACTGAATAATGGTCAATATAACCTTTCTTTATGGAGCTACTTATTAGAATGGTCACACACATCAAAGCAAGAAGAAACTTTTATACCTTCTGTACAAAACTGTTAAAAATAAATGGTGTGGCACCCTTGGAAACGTGTGTTACATGCACCTCAGTTTGGCAAGAAACCAAAGTGGAGAACTTCTCCACGCTTGAATGACCTCTGCAGTTGGATACCTGGGATAATCCAAGTTTGTAGGACACTGACTGCCACCCAAGGTTCACTAGGGAAAACTGGACCTCTCTCCTGTTGGTCTCTATGTTTTTTCATATCCCTGCTATGCTCTGTGTTTATATTTCCACAAGCCATACAAATGTATGTTTGGAACTCAAGTACAAATGTGTGATGTAGGGCACTGTCTTGTTTGGACCTAATTTTATTTTTGTTCACAGAACATGGTCTGTGTCAGAATTATAAAGCCACTTACTGAAATTCCTCAGTTCCTGGTATTCATCTCTCACATGTAGATATAGTTTGTAAAAATAAGTGAGTAATAAATGAGGATAGCCTTTTAAAAAGGATCACAAATATTTGATTATTTAAACACTAATATGAGTGATGAGCCCTCACAAAAATCCGACTAAGTCCAGATCATCTGTAAAATCATGAAGCAAAAGGCTATCTGGCATATGAAAATAATGAAGAAACTGCAGGGGGATAAAAGAATTTTTTTCTTCACCAAGAGAAAGAAAAGTGAACAGTGGAAAATAACTTAAAATTAGAATGGACAGTGATATAAAATACACTTTGTTGGACATTACTGTGCAAAGAAAACATTAAGTGATATATTGATATAGTTTTTTTTGTGTGTGCATGTGCATTCATATTTTCTTGCATATGTGTGCAGATACACATGAAAAAACACCTTTTCTACAAATACGTTTCATAAAATGAAATCATGGTATAGCTTTAGTAATTTCTTTTTGTGTTGATTAAAAAAGGAATTTTCTTTTCAGCTATGTGGAATTTTGCAACATTCCAGGTCTTCAAGACTGTATCTTCAGCTACAATAAATACACATGATACATTTGCAATGTATCAGAGAAAGCAGATATTCAGAAATAGTCATCTTGAAGTGAAAATTAAAATTGGGATATAAAATGTGAAACTCTAGTGAGGAAGGAACTGAAAATCAAGCTTATCTCTGTTCAAATATTTGCAAAATCGGAAGCAATAATTTCTATCCTCTCTAGCCCTCTAATAGTGTGATTTAAGCAAGAAAAAAACCCTGTGAAATATTGGCTTCAAGGGTGCTTATGAAGAAAAGATACTGTTTTCCAACTAATCTATTTTGAAATTACACACTCAAAACACACTGGACAGGTGAACTGGGATCCTGTATGGATCTTCATTCTGACTTGAACCAAAAGGACTCTTGCATCTCCCTTTGGATAGTACAGCTAGAGCAGAAGTTTTTTGCTGTTTTTCTGATAAAGACAGGAAAATTTTTACTATTGTAATACCTTCTGCCTCAGTGGTCTATGTCCTACCTAAACTAACGAATCCATCATCCCTTTAAAAGAAACCTAGAGGATATTAAATATTTGTTTGTTTCTTTGTTTCAAGGAGAGTAAAATGGAGAATGTTCATGCACTGAGCAAAACTGACATAATACACCAGGATTAATTCACTGAAAGATACTTTCACATAACTCACTGAAAGATACTTTCCAAGTCAGAGGCAGAAATAGAAACATACTCTGGGCCACCCAGTGTGCTGGTCCACTTTGTCAAATGAACAGAAGACACCATGCTTAGTGGCACAGGGTATTTTCTCTTTATCCACCATTCTGTTGTAGCCATATCTAGTGCCCTCCAGTACAAATTTATGTAAGGTACAAAGCAAAATAACTAGGCCTGACAGAGATCCTATGAATGTTACATATTTTATAGTGTTATATGTTCTTTCTCTTACACTTTTTGAGTGAAAAAGAATGATATACTAAGACTAAACAGATGATTATCCAGTATTCTTAATGGACTCATTTTCATTATGGTTAATTCAATTAGGACTACACTCACTGTCTACACATCCATCTTTTTCCAGCAATTTCTCTTTATGATTCTTTGTCATAAAACCCCCAAGGTCCTATGACCTAATTTGATTCAGTGGAATAGCAGAATTCAATGGAATTGCAAAATGATCCTGCCCAAATACCTTTTTATTTCTTCAGAGCATTTGAGAGCTTTATTAGTAACTCAAGGCAGAAAATAAATTAGTTAAGTCCAGAATCTAGGCAGTCATCTCTATATGGAAGTTACCCATGTATGATAATAATAAACATTGGCAACCTTTTACGCTGATGGAATGCGAGACAGAAAACATGAAGCCTGCTGCCACCCAGTTCATACAGAAATTCCTACTATAATTTCTTATCAAAGAAGGTTTGCCTCTAACTCAGGTGGGAATGAAAGTAGCCCATGGATTTGCTCCTGAAAAAATAACCCCAGCCCTAGTGACCTTTTTGATGGAATAAGAATGAGATAAAGTCTTGAATAAAAACATTGGCCACTGAGCTCAATTTAATTTCAGGTATTTGTGTAAGCAGAAATCTTACTTAAAGCAAGAGGATGGGTCTTGTACAGCTAGGAAGATTAAGTGTTCCATGGGTATCTGTAGAAAGATGACATCACTTGTGTTTGGGGAAAAGCTGGTTATGCACATGATCCTTGAGATAAAATGGTTTCAAGCATCATCTACTCTTTCTGTCAAATAATTTGACAACTGCACTTTGGCCTTGCCAGACCACAGAAACCAACAGAGTCCAAAGGTGAATGTAACTCCGTGTTTCCCAGGAAACAGTTATCAATGGGATTTCATTCTGAGGTGAACTGATGCTACAGGTAAGCAAAAGAAGTATGGTTGACTTGCAAAGTGCAGGAGAGGCAACCAGCACAGTTTGCTGAAACTGTGTCCATACAAACACCTTGCAGAGTAATGATTTTAATACAACATTCATCCATAACTTTACACTCCCATGAATCAATCGCCAAGGCTCATTAATAGCAGTGGGAATATGCCGGGTATTTATGCAAGCTGCGCTAAAAGTAGTATTTTCTCATTGTTGCTTTTGAATCCACAGACAAAGCTGGACAAACTTTTCACCTAGACAAAATTTTACCTTTAAATTATTTTGAAGATGTGAAGCCTTTCTAAATTTTAATGATTTCAAAGGGGAAATGACCAGGCGGGTATACAGAAACCAAAAGCATTTTTGGGGGGAGGAAAAAAAAAAAAAGAAAGAGTATCAGAACAGTTTGTTATTTGTTTACACAAACACATAATATGTGTGTGCACATAAATAGACACTTATGCACATAAATTAATATGTCAATATGTATGTGTGTTTATACGTTCTTACATGTGTGTATATACACATCATAGTTGCACACTTCTATTGAGTCATAATATGAACTATTTTATGGATAAAATACTTGTTTTATTCTAATTTAAAAGGGGAAGGGGGGCAGGGGAGGGGAGGGCAGGATGGAAGGAAGGAAGTGAAGGAAGGAAAGAAGGAAGGAAGAAGGAAGGAAGGAAGGAAGAATGAAGGAAGGAAGAAAAATAAAAATGAGCTTGTTTTTATTTTTATATCAGTTTACATGTGTGACATGAAGATGGAGACTGTTCAATGATGCCATCTCATCTTTATGGACTGAATGTGTGAAAGGCCATGTCCATGGACAGAGGTAACCAAATGCAAATTAAACTATAAGTCTGGTGACAATCTGGTAAGCAATGCATGAGCAATTAAATCTAGTACTGCTTTTACTGTAGCTCCTATGACAGAGACAGGATAAAGCTATTTATCCTGTCATTTATATACATAATTTACAGCTCATAATAGTAAGGAATATTTATTGTTTCACATACCAGTAGTTCTGTGTTGTCTCACAGCCAGCATGTCACCATTCTGCTTTTACTACAGGTTTTCTTCAAAGTCTACAAACAGTAGAAGTCCTTTAACCCTAAAACACACAGAGGGTTTTTAGTTTCAGCTAAAGGAAACACGCAGGAAGGAAGTCATAGAGTTCAGATGGTAATATTTCCCTGATTCACCCAATTGCCCAAATACCCACGCGTTGAGCAAGAATTGGGGATACCTCCCTAACCACTAGAATGACTTGGCTTCAAGTATTTCCCTTCAGCAGAGGCACTATTAGGAGAAACTTCAGTGTATTTAAAAAAATGCTGAACAGGAGAAAAAGAAGCATAAAAACCCAAAAAAGTTATAAAAATAGACCTCACTCCATCCAAGTACTGAAACCTCGGCTTAATTCTAAATATATAAAGCATTACCTTGCATAAAAATGGGACCTTTTTGAGGTTGCGTTTAAATGTAGGCAGCACTGATTGGTGGGCTTAGCACCATAAACCACAAACATCTAAGCTGAAAACTATTTGCTTCTCTGTGGATTTAAATAAGATTTGTTTCATATGATCTTTTGTTTGGTCTCAGTTGACTGTCAATTACCTGCACAGATATCAGACCTGGACCTAATATTTAGGGCATTCAGTTTTTTTTCCCAGGGATTTACATGAAAGTCTTATCTGCTACATGGGTGAGGGAGCCTTGTGAGAACATTCATGTACATTTGTTTTTAGTTGCCATGTTTTTCTCAGTCTGAGAAAGACAATTACATCAACAATTTCTATTTAATTTTGGTAACGCTTATTGAATAAAAAATATTGAATATTGAATTAAAAAAACAGAAAAAATAATTAAGGTTTACAACAGAGTGGTACAGACATAGATAGATAGATAGATATTATCCAAAATCTTTATTGTCTGTATTTTTTTACTTTTCGTATTTTTGTTTCAGTAGGTATTTATGTTCTTGGTGGTTTTCATTTAGTATTGTGGTTTTATTGAGGCACTATTCTATTTAATTGATCAGCAGGGAACAGCTTAACATCAGTCCAGATGAAACATGGTGGAATGACAATCAAAAATATGGTGTTAGTTTCAAAAGATGGGTCATTAAGGCAAGATATGTTGAAAAGGACTGAACAGGCTATAAAAATTTTGGAACTAAAATGTGCAGGAAAAAGACAAGGGGGACGATGTAAAAATTTGAAGGTACAAATATTCTGCTGTATTGCAGTGAACTAGATGATAAAGCAAAAGGAATTTCAGAGCTCCTGAAATGTGAATTGCATCAAATCAGCTCTCTGTAGGGAAAAAAAAAAATCACAAAGCACACTGGAAACATATTTAAGCTTTATGTTTCTAAAAGCAAGGCTTGCAATTAGCTCCTTATGTTATTTAACACATACTATGCACTAAAGAAACATTCAGTTTGTCCATCTGCAACTCACCTACATCCTTACCTAGCACATGTGCACATTTACCACCAAAAACTTCTTTTTGTGGCAAGGTAGTCTAACTAAGTATTCAACAACTGTTTGTGTTTTTGTTTGGGTTTTAATGCAGAGAAAACACTTGAAGAGAAGCACGTCTAATTTTGTTTCTATCCAATGCAAAGGAATGAATTGCAACTTTTACGGATCAGGGAGGGACAGAAGTTTTTAATTAATATCTTTATTGCAACATGTTTCATGATAAATCAGATGTCAGCAGCTGCCTAACACCATATCACCACCAAGAGTTAAGATCTTTGCTATGGAAAGGCCTCAGATATATTGGGCTAATAGATTTCTTTCTGACAAAGAATGTTAGTTTTCTACAGGAAAACTGGAATGTGCAAGAGCTTATTTTCTGGATTATCTCATGTCATTTGACAAATACTGTATTAAAGTCTCGTATCTTCCAAAACAGGGCAGGACCCTGGAAGCTGTTGGTTGGCTTAGGCTGCCTCTATAAGCTTATCTGCAAATGTTTTGGAAGCTGGTTCAGACTAAAAATATGGAACGGACTGTTCACACATTTAAACTATACCAGTAACATTGCTCCAGCACCTAGGTACAACCCCTGGTACTGCTCAGCCTGGTAGCACAAACATTTGGTTCAAACCATCTCAGGTTCTTAAATTATGTATATATATGAAATTCTCGGTCCATGCTGCTTTTTAGGGTCTTCTAACCACCTCACTCAGGATTCAACAGCATCCTACTCTGAATTACTTTTGGATTTTTTTCCATCAAAACAGGAGCAAAAGGATTGAAAGTTGAATATAACAAATCTCACCTCAAAGTGGGAGGGGAATGAGGATTTACTTTGGTGCAAGGCCCACAAGATTAAATTTCAAACTCGAAAAAAGTTTTGTGAAAAATAATGTACTAGAAGAAACCAAGGAACTGAGTAAATAACAAACATGGGTTTGTCAAGCAGCAGTCATCGTAGGTAACCAAATTTCTTTTGATGATAAAATAATGGCTTTGGTGCATTGAGGAGAAGTAATAGTTATGAGGTGTCTTGTACTTGAAGAAGGCTGCTGACACAGTTCCATATGACGTTTTTGACATTCTGCAGGACTGGAACATGAAGAGTGCAATGGGGGCAAAAGAGCTTGGAAAAAGCTCTCAAAGGCACTGTGCCTCATTAGGCACAGTTCATTCTTTAGGTGACCTCACTCTTGGTTTTGTTCAACATCTTTAGAAACTACTAGAATGGAAAAAAAATACAAAGTGTGTTAGTAAAATGTGCAGGTGACAAAGCAGGAAAGAACCAAAACAACCTTGAAAAACAGCTCAGACGATGTTCTGAAAAAGGTCTAAGCTTAATGAGTTCAAGTGCGACACTCTTTCCTCAAGCAGGGATAATCAGCAGTACAAGGTGGGGAGCACCCGGCACAGCAGCAGCTCCTCAGCTACACTTCAAAGCTGAGTTGTTTGAAAAGCTGAACACAAACCAGCAATGCCATAGCTTTGGGTAATTTCGAAAAGTATGTATGCTGACTGTTAAAAATGCAGAAGAGGTTATCATGGCTAGGCTTCGTGAACAAAGATTAGGGAAGGATTCTACCCATGCTTGCTACAAGTGCGTTGATGGCTAAGAAGGCCAATGCGAGATAGAGAAGTCCGGTTGCAAAGGGCACAGCAGAAAGTCTCCTTGGGTGGTACTGGCAAGACTCGGTTCTTTCTGCACTGTCTTTTCTCCTCAGAAATGATGTGTGATCTCAAAAGAAGCAGCAGCATTACAGATGGTGCCTCTCCATGCCTCCCGATTGGAGGCCAGAGTAGACCAATGATGGTGATCAGTATGGCCAAGGTTGAGATGTTGTTTCAGGGAGTCCTTGTATCTCCTCTTCGGGGCTCCTCTCTTGCGGCAGCCAGTGGTGAGTTCTCCATAGAGCACAATCTTGGGGAGGCAGT